>JAIUCT010008072.1:0-37681 GCA_021307375.1 Tetraneura akinire
CTTTATATTTATAATTGAAATAATGTTTTATTTCAATATTCAATAATTTGCTCTGTCGCAATTGCCAGAATTTGGTCACTGGGTTGAATACTTGTTTATTAACCACACTTACAATGTATGTATCTTCCATTATAATATCTTCAGATTTTGATTCATTGGCAATATTTTTACTATTAATTGTTGATTCATTATACAACTTTAAGTTTTTTAAATGAATTTTCTTTTTTAAAACTTGACAACTGTTTTTTATAACACAAGTATTTCCAGAATTAATTGAAACTATTTCATATGGTCCTTTCCAAGGCAACTCTCGCCATCCACCTTTACGGTCATCTCTATATAAATTCCTAACAAGCACTTTATCACCTTCCTTAAATAAATGATCTGTCTTATGCCGTTTTGCATAAGAATAACGCTGACGTTTTTGTGCATCATCTAAATTTTTTTTTGCATTATCTTCTACCTTCTTCCTGATATTTATCATCTGATTTAAAGTGTTATTAAACGATTCTTTATTAAATACATCCGAGATATTCAATATAATCATCTTCGTCGTTATTTTCTTGAAACTGTTGATTCTGTGATGTTTTGTCAGGAAATTGTATATCAACTGGTAAAGTCGCTTCTCGTTGGTACAATAATTTAAAAGGTGTGTATCCCGTTGAACAATGCTGTGCTGTTCGATGTGCGAATAAAATACCTTGCAATATATTTGGCCATTGTAATACATTATTTTGTAATACTTTTAAAAAACAATTTTTTATTGTACGATTTTGACGTTCAACTAGACCGTTAGCCTGTGGATGATATGCTGATGTAACTCGTTGTTCAGTTCCCGTTAGATGAGAAAGCTCATAATTTAAATTATTTACAAATTCTCGTCCTTGGTCATTTATTTGTATTTTCGGACATCCATGACGGCATATTACCTCATCATATAAAAAACGTGCAACTGACACCGCGGTTTTATCTTTTAAAGGACGAGCTTCTGTCCATTTCGAAAAATAGTCAATTGCCACGACAACATACTTGAATCCATCAACTTCTGGTAAAGTCATAAGATCGACTCCTATTTGATTAAAAACCTAAAATTTAAAATAAAGAAAATAATAATGTTTTTAATTAATAATTATTGCTTCTATACTTCTTTAGGAATTTCCACCGATTTCAATTCGGGAACAACTTTTAATGAGGCTGGACTCTTTGACATGCATCACATTGTTGTATGAATGTTCTTACGTCATTAGCCATATTATACCAAAAATATCTAACAAATAACGAAATATATTACCCGAAAGAGAAAAAGAATAATAAAATTTTTATTTATTTTTTTATAAATTAGTTTTTACCAAAATATACCTTTTTTTTAATAAACGCTGGGTAGTATCACGTCCACTGTGCGCCGATAAAGCAGAAGCTTCTACTGAAGAATCGGAACCACAATGAATTATTTTTAAGATTTCATCTTGTTCAGATTTATTTATAATAACACGAGCTTGTGTGTTCTTATAAAATAATTGTTCATTGATAATTTGAAAGGGCTTACATTGTTTCCGAAAGTTAGATTTATCATTTTTTGTGGAAATATTATTTGGATAAATTTTATCATTTAAATATCTAATTACATCTTTAAAATCTACATGATCTCGTTTTTTCACCTTCTCATTACTACTTCTATAATTCAAGTCTTAAAAATACCAAATTCCAAATATCAACAATTTATTTATCACAAATATTTAACAATGTTTATTTAATTGATACGGTGCTGTGCTAGGTCACTTTGTACGATAAAGTACAAAAAATGCAGAACGTGGAGAGTTTGTAGTTTTATAATAAATAATATGTACACACCTATCATTATAATATGTATATAGCATAATAATTATACATTAAAAGTTTTAAAATAAATTATAATACCCAATTTTAAAATTGAAATTAATCTATATATAATTCAGTGGCATAGCCAGGATTTTGATTGGGGGAGGGGCAAAGGTAAATAAGGGGATAAGAATATCTGATATTTATTTTATAAAATTATACTTCAACATCAAATTCTGATTTTTAATTTTTATTAACTATGTATTAGTTTTATTGTATATATTTTAAAAATAAAATATTTGAATATTAAATTAATAAAATTTGAATTGTATATTTCTAATGTTTTAATAATATATATTATAATTTATATATTATTAATATTTATTTACACACCTAAAGACTGAAAAATAAGCTCTATTAATAAATTAAATTAAATTTTTAAATTTCAGAAATTTCTGAAATTTTACATCACTAGATATAAAAATAAATCTAAACAATCGACCAGCCCTAGGTGTTCATTTATGTACTATATGGTCCCTATATGAGTAATAAAATTTGGCGTTTTAAATATTTAATAAAAAATGTCAAAATTTTAATCAATACCTACTTATCTGACTGAACTTCGCTCAGAATCGTTTTTTCGAATGCAATGGTTTATCATTCAAATTCTAATTAAAATTAAATACTATGATTTGCACACCTATATCCCTGCGACAGGAGTATCAACTAGTCTTTATATATTTAACTTGGGTATTGGGTGGTATGTATTTCCAAACTATTTATTATTTATACTCGACACTCGTATATAACATTTTTATCTATGTACATCTTATTATTAGTATAAAACTTTAAGACCGTATAAAGTGACCGTATATATTATCAGTGGCGTATTTACAATTTTTTTTAGGGGGATGTCATATCATAATGAAATAATTTTATAAATCAGTAGGTATAAAATACTTAAACTAAATTCAACCGGTTTTTATACATATTAACTAGTTTTTTAACTAGTAAGTATTATGCAGGAAATAATTGAATTTATTTAATGTTGTTTCGTGTATGTGTGTGTAAACAACAATGTATGATTGCGCGATGACGCGATGTAGTATGTGGAGTTGTACGCATACTCGCATACGCATGTCAAATTATTTATTGTAAATATTATTTTATTACACTCATAATTTTTGTATTGGAGAGACTTAAATTAGTTCCAATTTATAAACTTATGCTTTTTTTCGAAAATAATTTTAAGGACAGATTTGAATTTATAATGAACTCTATTTTGGATCGTACGAAGCCAATTTTTAATTTCATTAATATTATAACCATAAATCTATATTTTACTTTTTATTAAATATTAACGTTTTTAAAAATTTTATATTTGGAGATGTAATTCGTATAAAATACAGTTATTTACAAGTATAAAATTGTTTTCAGAATTGTTTTTTAAGTATAAAACTAAAGCCAATACGTTGGAACTCGTTTAGGTCTATTTGCCGTAAATATTTATTAAGAGGCTGCCACACCGAAACGTGAACGCATGCAATGCATCATAGAATGCGCTTTCGATACTTTTGTGGCGGCGCAAGCACGCGACGTTCGCACATAGCTCAGCTAATGCGAGCGTTGTTAGATATCAAATCGAGAGCGCGTTTTAATTGTTCATGAACCTTTGTAGTGTTCGGAACGTTATATTTGTTAATTAGGTCCGGTCGGCGGCGTAAGCCCCACCTATTTTCTCACAGCGTGCAGACCGTGAGCGGCGCGAGTTATCGTGACGGAGAAGCATAATATTACTAATAATTACTATTGTATTGGCGATCGTAACGTTTGAATCTCTCGTTTCGTGTCTATAAACTATAATCTATATGTTACCAGGGTGCTCTTGCTACTCGCATAATAGGTCATAATATTTCGATACAGAGAATTGATTTTCTACTTTTTTAGCTAGGTGTAGCTTAGTACATAGACAATAACAAAATGTTTAAAATTCAACTAACTGTTTATGTACATCATAATAATAAAAATTAATACTATCCTCTACATATTAATCATAACAAAAAAATAATAACACAAATATTGATGAATTTGTCAAAAAAAAAAAAAAAAAATAAATAAAAAAAAATTAAATAAAATAAAAATAAAAATTGTAGGTATTTATCAAGTTTACTGTAATTTAATTATTTTATTTTTAATGTGATCTGGTTCACGGATATCACTGATTAGTAATCGTTTACCATATTGAGGCATTACCAACTCTGGGAGTAAACATTCGGTGTAAAATCTAAAAAAAAAAAATCAATCGTAATTAATTATTAAGTTACTGTCTTATTAGAATTAGTAATTCATACTTACAGACTTAACTGTTTGACCATTTTAGTCGACCAAAATTCATGATCATACTTAATATTTATTGTATGGTTCCAGTTTTCGGTATATATAAAAAAATAACAGTTTGTTCTTCCTGTTATATGCAGTTGACCTTGCACTTGATAATAGTAGTCACTGTTCTTTTTTAATTCTATTGTTTTTGTATTTTTGTCAATAATACAATATTTGATCTAAAAAAAAATTTTTAACACAAACATACAAAACTATTTTCATTTCAGTTTTCGTGAAAAATGCAGTTTTTTCGTCATTTTTTGGTTATTTTTAATTAAAAAAATTATATCTTACTTTTCCATTATTCATTGCATCTTTTATACTAATATTATCCTTGGCTGAAAATGGATAATAATATGAATAATATGAATATTATCTCGATAATATCATTATTTTCGATAAAACCATCTGAAAATTATTTGACAAGATAATGATTGATATTATTACAACAAAAATATTAAACATATTTACAAAATGACAAAAGGTATATACGAGTACATGCTATGGTTGAAATTGAAATAGTAATATTTATTTTACCTGGACTAGCAGCCAAGTAAGGAACTTGCAAATCTATGCAAAGTCCTACAGATTTTATTTTTAAATTAAAAAGTTCTTCAAATTTAACTTTTGCTGCAGACTCCATGACTCTACCATATTCTATGGCTTTAATTTTATGGTTAGTCTGTCCATCATATAATAATTCATGAACCGTATTTTTACATGAAGTATTTTGACGCATTTTACATATTTTTCCGAATTTGGAAGCAGTCAATCGTTTTCTCCTTTCTGTGTACCAAAGTTACGATTTTTCTTGGTCTCTCGTGTTTTTCTCTAATTGTTCTATTATTGCACATTATTTTAAACATATACATCAAAATGAAAATCTTTATATCGTAAAATACTAAAATGTATATTAGTTATACTACCTCTATCCGTGTTTTTAATTTCATTAATAAAATTCAATTTCATGTTCGTCAAATCCTCATAAGAACTTTCAGGAGGTAATTCTTCTGCTAGACCATAATTTTCATCAGGACCCGATGTTTTAAGTTGCTTATTATATGTTTTCCTGATAAATAAGGCTCGTCGTCTTTGATTATTTAATTTTTATCTTTTGGCATTTTTTAAAAAAGTCTTACCAAACGTACCTGTAACAAATTAACAATACGAAATAAATATAGTCTAATTATATTTACTTTATTTATTTTAAAATTATCTAGTAAATTATATATTATGCATTATATAATATTATGTATTTATTAAATAACTGAATTACCTGGACTTTTTTTCATTATATTCTTATGTATGGTCCGTAAGTATTCTTTTGAATTAAAAGCTATAACTGCAGCTTCAACCCTAGCATTATACGCATTTCTTTGTGACAAATTTATTCGTTTTCCCCCAATGTATTTATTTATTACGCTGTTGAACTGTTCACATACATTGGTGGTAACGTCTGAGGACGGCCAAAATTCCTAAGCTGAAATTCCCGCCGACGGTCGTGCTCGGCCGGCGCCTGGGTCGCGGGACCGCCACCGTACGGCCTGTCGCGTTTCCGAAACTACGGGTTCGGGTACGGGTATGATGCCGTCATGTGTCCGCCATAATGATCACTCTGGAGGCTGCATGAGGCAAAGCACTGCCGTGGCTGACGGAACTCGAAAGCGTGGTGTGACGGTGCGTATAAAGCCTACCAACAATATTACGGTAGTCGGTCAGTTTCGATAAGCCGACGCATATGTCCCACCGCTGACTTGATGAACGGTACCACGGGCTCTCGCAGAAGCACGCGCGGTTAGCCTGCCTCGGTTGCCGCGGGCGAGAGAAATCTTAACGGCTCCGTCCGAAGGGGGCGGTTGGCCAGATGGTTAGGCGTCGAGCGCCGCCTCCCATAAGATTGGGTTGGATTCGTGGGGGCTCGTGGTTTCGTTGTGAGTTGTAGAGGCTGCCTCCACCGAGGGTAGCTGCGAGAAGTATCGGTACGCATTGGGCAAATGCGGTGCTGGTGGTCCTCATGACGACCCAGAGGTGCGCGCCGAGATTCTAGCAACCGGCGTTGCCTCTGAATTCTCCGCCGGCCCGACATAAGCCCTTAGGGCTTTCAATCGGACCGGCGTGGACCGACAACGGAAACCAAACCAAATCGGGGTTGACTACTACTGTTCGCATACATTATTGTCTACGTCAGTTATAAAGCTACTAGAATTAGCGACCAAACGATTTATTGCATTTCTTATTTCCAACATCATGCCACTGTTTTCAGCTTGTACAACTAAATTTTGTTCTAAAACTGTATTTCCTTGACAAAAATACGAAGCGCATTTTATATGTTGTCCTAGTAGTACATGGTATGGACTATTATAAATATCTTTGCCTAAGTCTGGAAAATAAAATAATTTTTATCTACTTGATATTATTCATTGGGTGTTGGAAAATGTATTTTTTAATTTTTTTATACAAACAAAATGTTCACTATAATTTCAAGTACATAATTGGGAATATTATTAGTATTTTATCAACGATTTGCATTCAAATTTTAATCAAAATACAATTTGATAATGAAAAAACGACAAAAAAAAAAATTAACGAAAAGATATCATTTTTCATGAAAACTGAAATTTCGACAAATTCAATTTCAATATTTCACGATAACTCGGCCAATTATGAAGATAGAGACTTAAAAATGTATAATGTATACAATTACACAACTCACAATCACAAGTATAATATAACTTAATATATGATATCTAAGGTTCGGGGGGATCTATCACCCTCATCACCACCGTAATTATGCCACTGTAATATATTATATAGATAATAAGATATAAGTATTAAGTAGGTTTAACTAATAATTTATATTGATATTATACCTGATATTTGTTGACATAAAGGTTTATTCTCATTTTTTCGGTAACGAATAGCTTTAACTATTCCAGTTCGAAACCGCATTGCATTTTTAATTATAAATTTGCGTAAATTTATAGGATAGCAAGTTTTTTTTGCAATAGCTGCTATTTTTTGACTATAATTACGTAATAGATGATTACGACACTCTATTTTTTCAATTAAAACATTAGGGCCATAAGGTAGTACTTCTAACAATCTTTTAGTAACACTACTATCCCCGTCACCTGGAAAATAAATGTAATTTTAAACTAAAAGTCTGGAGACTTAATGATTTAAAATATTAATAAAATGTAAAACTAACATAAATGTATAAGACTATTTTTTGCACTTTATAAACTATAAAGAAAGCAATACGTACCAATCAGTTTATTAAATTTTAAATTATGCATTTCGATGCTTTTCATAAACCCTTCAACAACACCATCTGCTACCATACCTGTTGCAGATTTATTCCAATTCATAAAACAGCGGTGTTCAGAAGGTTTTTCGCTTTTAGAGGCGGCACGGTGACAAATGACACAATACCGATTTCTTATACCTACGAATAATACTTTTTTGGTTCTATACCCAATGATAGAAGCCTTAATAAAAATATAAAATTTAATACCTATATTAGTTCTAATATTTAAAACTAAACATATAATAATATGTATACGTACCACTCCAGATAGTGCATCATACTTTGTTTTGTAACTTCTTTTACACCATTGTCCGTCTGCCACTACTGTACACATTGCTATTCCATTTTCATCAACCTCTCCAGCTTCTAACGCCAATTCCCGTTCCAGTGTTGCCAAGTTGGTGGGATTCCCACTAGATCTGGTGGTTTTAAGGTACCACTTGGTGGGAGAAAATTCAACTTGGTGGTTAGTGTAATTTTTAGTGGATTTTATAGATAATTTAGTGTAATTTAGTGTAAAATTAATCGAATTCAAATAAACAAAATGTTATAAAAAAAAAAATTTGTTTCAATTATAAAACCTAAAAAAAATATTCAAAAAAAATTTCAATTGATATAATTATCAGATGTATACGAAGCACGGTTTAAGATATATATCTTAAACCGTGATACGAAGTTTATCATGATATGATTTTATTTTGTTCTACCAGTTACCAATGTTACCATTGTTTACATGTTATCTGTTCTACTTATCTTTATCTACTTTGGTTATTGGGTTACTGGTTCTCATTGATATTAAACATATGTTTAATATCAATGCTGGTTCTACGATTTTTCCCTCGTCATTTTATTATCAAAATGTTTTAAATGTTTGCTATTTTGTGTGTTTTATTTCATAAAACTATTAAAATGAGTAGAAAGAACCCGTATCCACAGAAATTTCGACAAGAATGGAAAAGTAATTCGTTATTAAAGGACTGGTTAGAAGAAACTGACGATAAAACATTAGCCAAATGTAAGTTTTGTAAAAGTACAATTACAGCAAAATTTGCTGATTTGTGTGCACATGCTAACACAAAAAAACATGTAAAATCGTCTGAACCATTTTCTTTTGCTAGACAAAACAAATTACCTTTCCAGAATGTTTCAAATGACACGAAACTGAAATGTGCTAATGTTGAATCTAAAATGGCTTTGTTTATTTGTTGTCATTGTTCAATTCGGTCTATTGATCATTTAACAGATATCACAAAATCATGTTTTAAAAGTAATGTTGTTGCAGATAATGTTCACATGCATCGAACCAAATGTACAGGCATAATTAATAATATAATGTTTCCATATTTCAAAAAAAACTTGAAAGAAGATATTGGACAGAATGATTTTAGTATTTTATTAGATGAATCAACGGACATTGGTGTTCATAAGCAACTTGGTGTATGTATAGTTTATTATTCAGAAATTAAAAAAACTGTAGTTTCAACTTTTTTAAACATGATAGAATTAGAAGCTGGTAATGCTGTAAGTGTAGTAAAAGGACTTAAGCATACTTTTTCAGTATATGGTCTAGATTTACAAAATATGCGTGGAATGGGTTGTGATAATGCCAGCGTTATGGTTGTGCAACATAACGGTGTCTTTGCAATATTACAAAATGAAGTCAAACATTTAATATTAGTGAGGTGTATGTGTCATTCTGTGCAACTCGCAGTTTCTGCTGCTGTTGCTAATAATTTACCCGATTACCTGGAGTTCCTACTTGCTGAAACATACAATTGGTTTTCACACTCTACAAATAGACAATCAAGTTATAAAGTATTGTACAACCGATTAAATGATGGCATTGACCCATTGAAAATCGTTCGTGTATCTCAAACGCGATGGTTATCAATTGAAGTAGCGGTTTCTAGAATATTAGACCAGTGGGATACATTAAAAGAACACTTTAAATTGGCTGGTCAAACCGAAAAATGTTACAAAGCAAGAACACTTTTTAAAATGTATAACGATGTTAATAATCAGGTGTATTTTGTTTTCTTAAAACCTATTTTAGCCGAAGCTCAGCATATTAATAAATTATTCCAATCAAATAAAGCTGATCGAACAAAACTTTTAGATGACTTAATACTTTTCATTTAAGGATTGGCACAGAGAATCGTTACTCCAGATTGCAGAGCTAATCTTTTGGAATCAAATGTTAATAATTATTTACATCCTAATCCATACCTTGGTTTTGAATTTGAAGAAAAATGCAAGACTTTAAAAATTTTACCAGAATCCGAAAAAGTAATTCGAGGAGTGGCAATACAATTTATTATTGATCTAGTCACCGAGTTACAAAAGATGTTGCCTGATAATATAGATACACTGAAGAAAATATCACTTTTGTCTCCAAATAAATGTTTAAATACAATAAAAGAACCACTTATACCTTTAGCAAAATTAATGCATTTTAATAATGAAGATGTATCGAAAATAGAAGTTCAATGGCAAAAATTACATTTAATACAGTGGAAAAAGACTATATCAACAGTTGAGTTATGGGCAGAAATAAACGATTACACTGATAGTTCAGGTTTGAATCCATTTAATGAACTTTGCAAACTGGCAAAATGTATTTTAGTTTTGTCATGGTCTAATGCTGAAGTAGAAAGATGTTTCAGCCAAATGAACTTAATTAAAAATAATCAAAGAAATAGACTGAGCAATCAAACTACAAATGCAATATTAACAATTCGTGCTGGGCTACAACGTATGGAGAAATGTTGTGATACATTCATATTTCCTGATAATGTGTTGCTTGAGATTGGTAAATTATTAAAATTATAATATTTATACTTATTTTACTTATGTATGTATATATATATTTTTTTGTAGGAACAATGAATGTATACGAAAGAAGTTCTAATGATGATGATGACAGTTCCTTTTATTTTTATTTTTGATAGTATTGATGATTTATTGATTTGTTACTTTATTTTGTTTTTATTTGTTAAATATATTAAAGTTTGATTATTACCACATTATTTAATGTGTTTTTTCTACAAAATTGATATTTAAAATTTAAATGTAACATTTGAGACTTGAACAAGGTAGTTCCTTTTCTTTTGAAAGTATTTATGATAATTTTTTATTTTATTTTATTTTTATTTGTTTAGTATTTTGAAGTTTGATTATTACCACATTTTTAATGTGTTTTTTCTACTAAATTGATATTTAAATGTAAAATTTGAGACTTGAACAAGGTAGTTCCTTTTCTTTTGAAAGTATTTAAGATAATTTGTTTTTTTATTTTTATTTGTTTAGTATTTTGAAGTTTGATTATTACCAAATTATGTATTTTTTCTACAAAATTGATATTTAATTGTAACATTTGAGACTTGAACAAGGTAGTTCCTTTTATTTTGAAAGTATTTAAGATTAAGATAATTTGTTATTAAATTATTAATTAAACTTTTTTTATTATTAAATAAATTGTAATTACATATTAAAAAATGTATTATCATTATCCTTTATTCCTTTTAATAATTAATGCTTATTATTTGTTAAGTATTTATATTTATAATTTTAATATTGGAGATTTATGAAATTAATAAAATATGATGTTAAAATACTTGACAATTTGAATGGATAGTTCATTTTATTAGACTTTAACACTTTATTAAAAAAAAAATATTTAGTGGGAAATTTGGTGGATTTTTATAACTTTTGGTGTAATTTGGTGTAATTTTATGCCAATTATTTAGTGTAATTTTTAGTGGGAATTTTAACGCCATCTAGCGGAATATGAGAATCAAATTTGGCAACACTGTCCCGTTCTTCTATGCCTGCCTTTTTCATTTCATCCCAAGCTGTGTTATGAACTGAAATACTGACTGTTTCGTGTACCCTGGAGTATGTTGTGTTCGACATACACGGTATTTCCATTGCAGCAGTAAACTCTGATAACTGACTATGCCCTATTCCTAATATAATATGTAATATGTAAAGATTTAATCATGTTACTTCATAATATTGATTCGCCGAACTTTTTCGTACTTATATCAAATAATTAAAAATCATACCTATTGATAATGAATGTGCCATTTACAGCTGCTTCATTGACTGACAAATATTCAATTGGTTCTCCAGTTTTTTCAGATGAAATAAGCGTTTTTATGCCACACATTCTGCATTTAAATTTAAATTTTGACAAAAAACCAAAGTGTATTTCACTAAAAAATCCATATCTAAAAAACTACATCCGAAACTACCAGTATGCAGACTTTCTTGGATTTGTTTGAAAAAATAATTAATGTCAACAATTCTTCTACCACCCAATGGAACTTTGCTCTCACTAAAAAAAAAAAAAAAAATACATTTTTGATACTCTTTTCAGGGGTCGGCAACTGGAGGACCGCGGTCCGCATCTGGACCCCGGAAGACAAAACTCTGCACCCTATCAACACATTATACTTTATACGTACATATATTATTTACTGTAATAGTATTATTATTAATAGATAATAATTTAGATTTGGAGCGTAGCGAAGAATGTATTGGTTTTACAATGATGTGTCTTTTTATTTTGGTTTCTTTATTATTGTTTTTTTTTTTTTATTATTCTGTAAACATTTTTACTACCCGAAATAATGCTCCGATTATCACAAATAGGGTATGTTTTCGGTATCAAAGTGGATCTAGTTGGTACTTTATTCAGGTCATTTTACGAATTTCTCAAAATTGACCCTAAGCGGTAGAAAAAACTTTGAAAGAATGACGAAAAAACGGCATTTTTCACGAAAAATGAAATTTCGACGAATTCGATTTCTATATTTCACGATAACTCAGGCAATTTTTAAGATAGAGACTTGAAAATTTTGGAACCGTTACATTAATTTTTCTACAAAATATAGGACTTTGAATATTTCGTAAAATTCACGTTTTTACGTATATAATGTTTGATGAAATTGTCAATTTTAGGTATTATGGTCTGAAAATTTTACTGAAGTATACTTACATATTACTTATCATCATACTAAAATATTATAAAAATCCCAAGTCACAATTTTTTTTTATAGCTGTTTTAAATTGATATTTCTATGTCAATGTTATCGGCGGACAGCCGAGTCACGACAATACCAAAAAGAGCTGATACTCCTGCCGCACAGGATACAGGTGTGCGAATCATAGAGTTTAATTTTACTTAGAATTTGAATGCAATGATAAACCATTGCATTCGCAAAAACGATTCTGAGCGAAGTTCAGTCAGATTATAATTTTCGTTTGAACTAAAAAATCGAAAGCGAAGCGTTATATCGGGTAGTGAAAGTGTTTTCAGAATATTTATTTATACGTATGGATTCTAAGATTTTCGTTTTCCTAAAAATATCAACTTAAAACAGCTATAAAAAAAAAAATGTGATTTGGGATTTTTATAATATTTTAGTATGATGTTAAGTAATATGTAAGTATACTTCAGTAAAATTTTCAGATCAAAATACCCAAAATTGACAATTTTATCACACATTATATACGTAAAAACGTGAATTTTACGAAATATTCAAAGTCCAATATTTTGTAAAAAAATTAACATAACGGTTTCAAAATTTTACCACATATATATAGTAGCTATGTGAACATCCAGAAAAAATTTCAGGTCTCTATCTTAAAAATTGCCTGAGTTATCGTGAAATATAGAAATCGAATTCGTCGAAATTTCATTTTTCGCGAAAAATGCAGTTTTTTCGTCATTTTTTCTACCGCATAGCGTCAATTTTGAGAAATTCAAAAAATGACCTAAGTAAAGTACCAAGTACATCCACTTTGCTACCGGAAACATACCCTATTCGTGAAAATCGGAGCATTATTTCGGGTAGTATTTTTGTACACAGACATAAAAAAAAAAAAACAAAAAAAATCACACATCATTGTAAAACCAATACATTCTTCGCTTCGCTCAGAATCTAAAATCAAATATTTAATTTAAATAATTTTTCACATTAAATTTCATGGTAAATTATTATTACTATTATAATTGTATAATAATTTACGAATTTACCTAATATTGTAATTTTATAATCTAAAATCTAAATTTACTGTAATAATTAGATCATTTTTTTTATTTTTATACTCCTAATATTGTAATTTTTAATATAAATTAATTGTAATAACTAAATAATTTATTTTTATACTGCTATTTTAGATTCTGAGTGAAGCGAAGAATGTATTGGTTTTACAATGATGTGTGATTATTATTGTTTTTTTTTTTTTATGTCTGTGTACACTTTCACTACCTACCCGAAATAATGTTCCGATTATCACAAATAGGGTATGTTTCCGGTAGCAAAGTGGATCTAGTTGGTACTTTATTTAGGTCATTTTTCGAATTTTTATTATTTTAATCTTTAGGACTCCAATAGAAATTACTTGCCGACCCCTGCTCTATTTGGTAATTATTAATAGAATAGAATAGATACTTACATATCTTCGTCACAATGTGTCTCTTCAATTAAATTATACTTCTCTATTTCAAACAGTTCAGTACATATCGGAGAAGACGTAAAGCTATCGGTTATGAATACACATTTTATAATAATATTAGAAGAAAATTTGTATTGTGAATTTTTGATGAAACAGTAAACAAAATATATTACTTACATAGGACTTGGAATATTTTGAGACTCAATACTTTGTTTCGATATATCACAAATTGTTCCTACAGGTATACTACTCGAGTTTGATGTAATCGTACTGCACGATTGAGAACTCGATGTAATTCTAAAATTTAGCCATATTATTTTAACGAACTTTTTATAATTAATTCAATAGTAATTAAACTAATATTTACATTTCTACATTTTTGGATTTGGACCACCTATTTTGGATAAGACGTTTAGCAATCTTACTTCTGGAAGTCCATTTAGCAACTCGTTTTTTATTTGCCATGGTAATAAGTAATAATAATAATAAAAAGATAATTTAAATAAATTTAAAAAAGTTAAAAAAAAAAAATATAATGTTATAACTTATAATGCACTTAAAAATAAAAATATTTAATAAAATACATAATACATAATAATAAAATACATAATAAATAAAAATACATAATAATATAAGTTTAGTAACTAATAAGTTATTTGATAATTGAATATAAATAATTAGGTATAATTATGGCCGTCTAGTGCTCGTCAAATTTTTAGAAGTTCATTTATTCAATTTTATATTAGTAAATTATAATACGTAATATTCCACTATACACTACGGCAAATTAAAAATATTTCCATTTTCTATTATTATAAATTATAGATAATGACAATAATGAAAAAGCTATTATAGTTCGCGACACGGAAAAGTGACGGTTAGCTGCCGACGTATCCCGGACCTCATCCAGTATAAATAGCTAAGTCGTCGCGACCGAATCGACCGATTGTGGCAATAGTGGGAGAAATAATCGTTGACGTCGTCGCCGTCCGTAGGCAGCAGCACCTTACGCATGAAAAATTTAATTCCACAACAAAAAACATGTTTACGAAAAATGGTCAAAACAAAGGTTTAGAATGATTTTAGAAAAAAACTGCAAATATAAAAAATAAAGATTACAATATTATCTATTTCCTGACATATCGATTTTTGGATTAAACAATTGCAATAGAAGATATTAAGGATCAAAAAATTGATTTTTTTATGAATTTAAAATGGCTGTATATTAATAAAAAATTGATATTTTTTAAAACGGATATGTCACGACCTAGAAAATATTCTTCTTATTATTTTTCATAATAGGTAATTCAACGCTAAATACAATAATTTCGGAGTAAAACAGATTTTAAAAATCTATGTTTTCGTTTATTAAAATAGTCGCGCTGACATCCTCTTAAAGAGAATTAAAATTTAAAATCACAAATTAAATTACAAATATATTAAGTATAAAATCAAAATAAGAACGCACGTTGTGTGTCATTCGTCAGGAATAACATAATATACAGATTAAATTTGATAATCAAAAAATAGATTAATAATAATAAAAATGATTGGTACCTAACCTTTTTTCTACGAATTTATTAATTGCTCGTATGGCCGTATTTCAACTTTACATAGCCGAAAACTCTAATATTATCGTACACTAGTTTTATATAAATATAAATGAATAAAATCGAACAAATACTCAAAATGTTAAATTGTTTTCTTTATAATTTACAAAATATATTTACTATAATTATTATTAAGGCGCGTCCACATAGTATGTAAACACGAAACGCAGCGCACGCGCATTCGTTGCATTCATCAAAAATATTAACAATGTGGACGTGTTTACACACATCACAAACATCGCATACATGTGTATTTTGTGTTTGCCGAATTGGCGGTACATCAAAGGAAATTATGACTACTATTGGACGGGGTTTTTCATGATTTTAATACATTTACTGTTTGAACCGAATTGGAAAAATAAAATTATCATTAGTTATTTGGTCAGTGCTAGTACAGACAGTCTGTGTTGCTAGTGTACGGTGTAAATTAGTGTTTATTTTTTCAAATTAATTAATTAAAAATTTAAAAATGAATAGCACCGTTCATTTTCAAATCGTTGAATAAGTCAGTTCCGCTATAGCGAGCACGGTTTTTAAAAATTTCACTAACCCAACATTGACGAACTTTTTTTAGTTTAGGTTTTTGTTTTTTTTTAACTTCACTATTTATTATAATGTACGCAACACAAGCAATCTTTAATTCGTCATCCGTATCACTCATTTTAACGAAAAAGTTAACATCTACAACCACTCTGGATGAATACTAAAATTCAACTGCGTTCACGCATTTTATTTCATTCACTGACAACACGAAAATTGAATACACCAAATACTATGTGTACGCTGAGCGATATAAGAAACCCTAGACGGCACAGAGCGGCAGATTTAAACAACGTTCTCATTGGTTCTCTTCTTATCACGACTTAGATCTCGATGGATGTGAATAAATAATAATTTTGTTATCATGTATCTCATATAGGATATAGCAATATACAAATATCACAGATTAGATATTATATTATTAATTATTATGTATAATATAATATAAACATTATATTAAATATTAAAATAATTAAATAATATACCCCAATATTCTGGCCACATTTACTAAAAAGTGTATATAGTTATGTACTATATTAATATTATTAATATATAATATAATAAACACACATAATTGTAAAACCATTAGGTACATTCGATTAGATAATTCTAACAGAATGTTTTATATATTATAATACTAGCTGACCCGACAGACTTCGTCCTGTCAAAAAGATTTGTAATGTGGCAGTTTTTGTGCCTACGTATATTAAAAAATTCTCCTGAACAGAACCGTCACCCTGGTGATAGGGCGTTGTGAATAAAAAATAATTAAATAAAACATATATAAGGATTTAAAAGTAAGTAATCGCTTTATTGTTAATCATGTGAATCATAATTATTATTATTATCATTGTAGTGCTTTGTGGTATACGATGTTTTTTGTTTGATTACCTGGCGCATAGATAAACAAATCTGATGGTTTTCCAACACGGGAACAGGCAACATACAATTGACCATGGGAGAAACATGGGTTTTCTAGATTAATACCACAAACACTTAATGATTGCCCCTGGGACTTGTTTATAGTCATAGCAAAAGCAAGACACACTGGAAACTGTAGTCGTTTAAACTCAAATGGCACATCAGTCGGAATCATTGGGATGCGCGGTATGAGAACATCTTCTCCTTTATACTTTCCTATAAGTATAGTTGCTTCTATCACATTGTTTA
This sequence comes from Tetraneura akinire, assembly GCA_021307375.1. Lineage (NCBI taxonomy): Eukaryota > Metazoa > Arthropoda > Insecta > Hemiptera > Aphididae > Tetraneura > Tetraneura akinire. The sequence goes on from JAIUCT010008072.1 coordinate 17,290, forward strand.
GTAATTTTTTTATCGCTAACCGTGTACCGTTGCAAAGACGCGGTTGGTTGATATTTCGCAACATTATAACCACCGATCCAACTTTTAATTGAAGATTGTGAGGTGGCAATCCTGGCAAATCCAGCGAGTTTAAAAATTCCGGTGGATAGTTGACTACATCATCTTGATTAGTAGCCGAATCAACTGATTTATATATCCTCAATTCGCCTGTAATTTGTTCTTGAATTTTGAAATTTAATACATTTACATCTATGTTTTTTGCAGCCAGTATAGCTCGTTCGCTCAACCAATCATGGTTTCTGTAATTTTGAGAAACACCTTCTGAATAAGTTCATCTTTTGATCGAGTTAACTGACAAAAACTTTGAGGAAAGTTAATGCAGCCAGTCAACATGTCTATAGGAAATTTGCCATTACCAATGTCAATGAGTTGTTTAGAGAATATGTTTCCAGATTGGTCATTTTGCAACTCGACACGCATATTCTTGCTTAAATAAAGTACTTTGACATGTTTCCACAAACTGGAGGACTTTAGACATGCATTGAGTTCATCAGCTGGCGTTGATCGTGGAATCACCGGCAATGTTTGACGAAAATCTCCTGCTAATAAAATCATTGCACCACCAAATCGGTTATTATTGCTCCGTAGATCTTTTAAGGTTCTGTCCAAAGCCTCCAAAGATTTTTTATGTGCCATCGTGCATTCATCCCAAACAATCAATTTACATTGCTGCAAAACCTTTGCCATTGCAGAGTTCTTCGAAATGTTGCAGGTTGGAGTTTCATTGCTTTGCATATTTAATGGCAATTTTAGTGCTGAATGGGCTCTTCGACCACCTTCAAGCAAAGTTGCTGCGATTCCCGACGAAGCGAGTGCAAGTGCAATTTTATTTTGTGAGCGAATTGTTGCTAATATTAATGAAATCAAAAAAGTTTTTCCTGTACCACCAGGTGCATCTAAGAAGTAAATCCCTCCAGTTTCATCATTTGTTACTTTCATAAGAGTTTCAAATACATACTTCTGTTGTTCATTTAACAGTGGAAGATTTGCTTGAATTAATTCTTTCAAAGCGTTGAGATCATACAGTCTTTCTCGATGCACCTCTTGGTTAAAAGCGTCATGCATTAGACGATTGGGCGCGGTCAGGCCTAATTGAATTAATAGTTTGTTTGACATTATCAAGCACATGTCCTCAATTGAAATCAATGCTTCATTGTAAATTTCTTCACTGATTTGTATATTTGGATTTCCCATTCTATTCTGTATTTGATATAAAATATCATCACACATATAATCTTTGTACTTGATCCACAAATCAATTGGGTTTGATGGGAAGCATGTAGATATGATTATAGAAAACAATGTTCGTATTTGATGAGCGTGTGATGATATTACAGCATCATTGAGAGTTTGATCCCAATGAGCGTCATTTTCAAGCAATTGCAAACGTTGACAGGCTTCTCTGTAGGATCCACACAATTCACCATCAACAGTTCGTAACTGTTGGAATGATGTTGGGCCACGTACATTGACTAATAGCAGTCGTAAATAAAAACATTCATCATTGCTTGGATGTACTGAATAAATCCGGCCAAACGCATCGGTGGAATATACATCTGTATATCCTGGAACTGGTTTTCCTTGTTTCCGTCGTATAAATCTCCTTGAGGATTGATTCCAGGTATAATATTTTGGCATTTCAGAATATAGCAATGTTTGTGCGAAATAATCGTTTTGGCATGTCTCAAAAAAACTGGTTAATGTAGTAGATGGTGGCGGCTGAGCAGCTCTTTGTACTGCGTTCTGTGCTGTAAAATACACTCTTTGTCCATTTTCTAAATGCACAGCTAAGTGAACAACAGAAGGGTGTCTCTGATGAATAGGAAAAGAAAATATTCGCCAAACTGCTTCATTACTACTGACATAGCGGCCCATTTGGTATTGGGTAACTTCATCATTGGAATTCTCTGCACCAATTCCAATCACAGCCATATCACTCCCTTTGGTTACATATTTGCAAATGTATTTAATAGATTTCACTGAATGGCAAGATTCAACGTTGATGTGTGCTTTGAATGTCTTTGATAAAATGGGTGAATATGGAACAATCCAACGATTATCTATTTCAATATCTTGTTGATTTAATTTGACAATTGTTGATTTTCCTTTTTCTCCTGTCGATCTGCGACGATACAATGGATAACCGTCATTACCAGTAATTGTTTCCGATATTAATGTCCGTGGATATCGTTTTGAACATTTACCATCCATCATACACGGTGAATTTTGATTAAGAGTTCCACAGGGACCATGTATCATGTTTTTGATAACTACCTCATGCAATCCAGGATCTACTTGTACATTAGGGATTTCAGCTGATATCACTGCATCAACTTCATTTGGCCTTATCTTTTCAACCAACCAAATCAAAATGTGTGCATGTGGCAATCCTCGTTTCTGCCACTCCACAGAATACATCCAGCAGCGTGTCTCACCAAACACATTATGTTTTACGATGAAATCCATTAAAGATTTCAACTTTTGTCTAAAGACTCTGGCTGTAATATCATGACGATCAATGGGTGATTGCCCAGAGAATAACTCCCGCTTGATTTCTATCCATTGCGGATTGCATGTAAATGTGATGAACAAATCTGCTGTACCATAATGACGAACATACGACATGGCATCTTGAGCATATTCGTGCATATGCCGAGGGCTTCCGATGTATGTTGCTGGAAGAATAGTCATCCGACCGACATTCTGTGCATTTCCATCAGTATTAATCGCATCTCGAAGGTGTATATACTCTTCAGATCGGAGTTTGGTTTGATTCAACCTGATGAATGTTAATCTCTCCGTTTCAATTTTAACATACATGTCAACAACATATTTGTGATATAATCGCCGACATTTCAATATGTGATTATCTTCATTTTCCCGAATCATTAGGCGGTATGAATAATAGTTCATTGAACTGACTTTTTTGTTGGTTTCAGAACCTGTAAATAGATTTTGTTTTAATAACATTCAAATATAAAATTAAAATACATAATATAATGACTGAGATATTATCGCCATAGCTAAACTAATATTTTAGTTACCTGTAATGGGATTTATCATTTTTATTGAGAAATCGTAGCCATCTTCATCTTGCCAAAATATAATGGGATATTGAAGTGCATCATATGAGCGGTGTGTTTCCTTTATACGTTGTAATTGATCATTCCGACGATGTAAAACAATATCACGGCATTCCAAGTTTTCTCCAACTACAACGATAGCAACTTCATCAATAGTTGGTGCATTAAAACGTCTTGTATGTTGACCTGCAGGTGTTTTATCAGCTCTGATTACAATTTTGTGATTATCGGATGGCATCAGATCCAGGGCAGTTTTAAACAATATAATCAATTGATTGTGTTGATGAAATAAAGTTTGTAATTGTTCTACAATAGACCTCTTTACTAAATTGTTATGTGCACAACGCAGATCAATTTCTTGTGGTGAATTGCCCATAAAATAAATTTGCAGGAATTTGTTGTCGCTATCTGACACTGGTAACAGTGAACCTGCTCTGTGATATATTTGCCCTTGTATCTGTAAATAAAAAAAAATATTATGGTGTGGTATAAATTAATGGATTGTCAGTGATCAAACTTAAATAATATTTGATCTTAAAAAGTATATATTTAGTTTTAACTAATATCTATCAAATATAAAATATAATAAAAGTGTCACTGAAACTGAATCACCATATAATATGATGACTAAGTGATATATTTCGTAATGATTAAGAAATTGAAGATTAGTGACACATCTTAACTTTGGTGACAGAAAATTTTGTTCGCTAAAATAATTATGAGTAACTGCTATAATACATACCTTGAAAGTTGGCATAAAATTTTCCCGAACTACATTTGTTGCCCCAAATGAAGTCATTTGAAAGCAATTGTTATATTGTTGGATATGTGTCAAAAAGTGTATAGAATCTGTTCCTATTCCTGAAACCAATGAGTACAATGGTTCTGGTGGTGGATCCAATGGTATCAATTTCACTTTACCATTTGCGCAACACAATCCATTGGCTTCGTTTTTGTATTTTAATGCCTTACAGTGTGAGCAAACCGAGTTCATAGAACCAATAACAACACATTGGTAGTTACTGTAGTCAATTGACACATCGTAACTGAAAGCAGCTCGATTCAAACTTGCGCGATTATTAGTTGAATGTCGCGCTCGCGCTTCACGCGTTTGTGATATCCGAATTCTTTCACGTTCATTTCCGTCGTCACGTTCTTGTGCAGTACGATTAGATAGGTAATTAGCTTGGTTTGTAGCATGTCTGGTTCTTCTACCTAAATTGCTTCGTCTTATAGGAGGCATATCAAATATAAATTATTTTTTAATTATTTTTTTTTTAAATTATTTTTTCACTAATCACGAACTAAACAAACACTATCCATAGCAATAAAGCAAAAATAATACCATAGCAATAAAGCTCAAATTGACTACGTTTTAGTTACAAATCATTTGTATTAGAAAAAGAAAAGGGCTATTTTTAGGGTTTTTCCAGCAATAATTCTAATTTTTCTCGCCGTAAAAACCATCCTTGAACTTCAACGAACATTTTAAAAAAAGATTTGGCCAAATTGGTCCAGGGGTTGTTGAGTTATGCGCTCACCAACACATTTTGCGATTCATTTTTATATTATAGAATATTACCTACAATATACTTACCTAACTAATAGATTATACTTAATGTTTACTATATTATAAAGACTAAACAAAAAATTAAATTGCTCCATGATCATGAACAATACTATACTATATTATATTAACTAATACTATTATTATTTATTGTTTTATTATTTTATATTTGTATGTAATAATTAGACTTAATAATATATAAAATATCATATTAAACTTATTTTTATTCACATTACTATTATAATAAATATGTAAACATATTTGTGTGGGTATAGTTAATTATGTATGATTATATTTAAAAAGCAAGGGAAGGAATACTACTACCGCAAGGATATAGCATATAGGTGTGCAAATCATAGTGTTTAATTTTAATTAGAATTTGAATGCAATGATAAACGATTGCATTCGAAAAAAAAAATTCTGAGCTATGTTCAGTCAGATAATGTAGATATTGATTAAAATTTTGATTTATTTAAAACGCAAAAATTTATCACACATATAGGGACCATAAGGGTATACATATAGATATAGTACATAAATGAACACCCTATATAATTATCAAGCCTCTAAGTTCAATATCCCTTGTAACCTAAATTCCCATATCATAAAAATTTTTGTCAATTTTATTTAACATTATTATAAAATATTGAAATATAATAAGAAGAGTCCATGTACCTGTAAATACTGACGCCAATCAAGGTTATCACCGACGATCGACCATATACATCCATGAACATATACTACATGATGTGTATTTACGAGTTAAAGATAATAGAAACGATTACTCGTCCACAAAAATAGATTTTTGTTAATAATTAGTCTATTTTCTTAAAACGAGACATTTAAGTGTTCCGAGGAATCTTCTGGGGACAACGGGACAGAGAAACAAAAAACGGGACGTATGGGGTCACCTTACACATGCGTGATGCGTAGCGATATTTTACTATAACAATCACTGCAATGTTGTTACAAATTTACAATGAAAGTAAACGTAAGCCATTTAAAAATGTCAAATAGTTTATTTTTTGTAATCTTTGCATACCTTGATGATGTTCAGTATTGTCCCAAGGTCTCCAATATTCTACATTATGTTTCTCATTATTTTCAATCTAGGAGGAAAACAATAAAATCTTATAATTTATATTTATAAATATGCCTAATAATTTAAAATAGTACTTGTAGGCGTATTATAATAAATTATATAATGTTATATATAATAATTATATAATTATTATAAAAAAACTTACCTTTTTATAATCCATAATAATATTATATTTAATTTCTTTATTAAATAACCACAAAATATAAATATTATAGTTTAATTAAAAATAAATATTAAATATATAAAACAATATACAGGTATATAAATAATTATAATATATAATAATAATAATTATATATATAAAAATATATTAAATATTAAATATAAGTTTAAGTAGGTATATAATTATTACATATACGTTATGCCTTCCACTCGTAATTTGTGAATGAACTAAAATGACAATTTAAAATATAATATTTCTTCAAAACTTTTGGGTAATTTAACAAAAATAGTCATATACGTTATTATAATTAATAAATTAATTCTAGGAAAAATTTATTAAAATGTTATCAGTGGTTTTCGTAGAAAAATCAGCGTGTCTAATGCAGAACTATATTATAACGATATTTAAAGTAACAAAAACTTCAAAAATAAATATTTCTTAAAATAATTTAATATAAATATACAATATATATTATATTATTTAATTATACACACGTTGGTTGTTTCGGTTTTATATACATAATTACGTATAACATGGTAAATATAATTACATATAAAATTAATATAGGTACTACTTATTAACTACCTACAATATTCAATATAAAAAAAAAAAAAAAATATGTTATATTTGGTAGTTTTATTTCAGGCAATTTTTACCTCCCAGGTAAAAATAACCGGGGGGGGTAATAATCGCCTGTTACAATAGGCGATTATTACCCCGTAGAGGGTAAACATTTTGGAGGTAATAATATACTGTGACACCGGGTCGACGACGGTGTTAGCCGTCGCCGCCGCGATCCCCCATCCACACGTCGCGCGGGGAAACTTCCCGCGAACGGACCGACCGGACGATAAGAGACGACCACGGATCGTCGAATGGGTATTCCCAAATCGACGACCGCGTCATAGTGCAGCAACTGGCCAGTTCCTGCCGCCACAATATTGTGAGTTTTATTTTTGTTTCTTTTTTTTTATTTACCTATATTTTGTAATATTCATATAATTTTTGTGCCAAAGAGGCAATAATATTTATATATTATTTTTGTAGTTATTTGCCCATTTATTTTATTTATTATTATTTATTGTAATGTGATTTTTTATCTATTCATTTATTTATTTATGTTTATTAATTGATTATAGTATTTGTTATAACTGCATTTAACTGCCTTTCTTTTTTTTTCTTTATTTATATTTAATATTAATAAACATGTTACTGTCACGCACGCCCTCTTGTTTCCTGTAGGCGAACCCTCAGGCTTCAAGTAAGGCTGTGTGTGTGAGCAGATTCCCTGTCGCATTATCTATTTATTTGTTTATTTGATTTTTATTTTGTTTTATTTTATTTTTTACTCATGATTTATATTAATACAGTCCACAATAATAATATCGATCCAAAATAATTCGAATCATATGATTTGATTCGAACCGGCCGTTACAGTAATTAAATAAAACTAGTGGAAATACCCGTCATTGCCGGGTTACAATAAAATAATTAAATAGTTGAATAAACAAATGAATTTCAATGACTTTGTTTAATATTATTATAGAATTTCTTTATAAACTATATTCATTGTATCTTTTTTGTTATTTGGTATTATTTGTATTTTTAACTTTTCAAAAGATCTAACTCTGGACATGGAAACATAAAGTTGACCATGACTAAACACAGGTTGGGGTAAATACAATCCTACTTTATCTAAAGTTTGACCCTGTGCTTTGTTTATTGCCATAGCAAAAGCTATTCTTATTGGAAATTGACGTCTGGTAAATGAAAAGGGAAGGGTAGAATCTGACGGGGTCAAATCAATCCTAGGCAATAAAATGCGCTGACCAGTCCCTTGACCAGTTATAGATTCCAAGTCTAAAGAATGATCGTACATATTTCGTACAATAAATCTCGTGCCATTCATCAGATTGGCCACAACATTTAAGTTCCTCAAGAGTATTACGATAGTACCTTGCTTTAGTACTAAACTGTGCGGAGGTAAACCACTTAATTGTAAACTGTCTAAAAATTCTTTAGGAAACAGAAAATCATCACATTCTTTTGACACTGTATTTAAACTTAAAAACGTTTTTTCTTGCCCTGGCAACATATTGGCAATTGCATTATTTATTTCATCACAATGTTCTTTTTTAGGTGCAAGAATAGCAAATTGTGAAAAAATAGACACATTTTCTAAATTAAAAATAAAATTTCCAAATACGTCCTTTATTATATTACTTGATAATAACGATGGTTTTATTTCGTCTGAATATTCGTCCGAATCAGGATTTATTAGTGGGTATTCGCCATTTCCAATTTGTAACAAAAAGTTTGAAAATTCAATTTCATTTTGGTTTACTCGCATATTTCTAAATGATTTAAGAATTTTTAAATGTGGCCAAATCGGAGAATATTTTATACAGTTTTGTATTGTAAGCTGTCTAGATCCATGTGGGACAACTGGTAAAACTTGTCTAAAATCTCCTCCCAAGACAACAACTTTCCCACCGAAGAAAACATCGTTTTCCATTATGTCTTTTAATAATAGATTAACAACCATTAACGCATATGCACTTGCCATAGGAGCTTCGTCCCAAATAATAAGCTTTGATTTTCGAATAGTTGATGCCTCTTTGCTATTAACCTTCAATGAGGAAACTGAGGTATCTGTTAAAATCAAAGGTAATTTAAATCGACTATGTACTGTACGACCTCCAGGTAACAACATTGCTGCTATTCCTGTCCAAGCAACCGGAATGACATCATAACCCATTTCTGTACAATTGTTAAAGAGGCATTTGTAGACGAATGTTTTCCCTGTACCACCAGGTCCATCAATAAAATATGCGTTAGGGACTTTTGTATTTTCAAGACTCACACATTTCATAATAGTATTTATAATATCACGTTGTTCTTGTTTTGAACTATCAATTAAATCACGTTGAACAGGTCAATTTGCCTGAGCTTAGAACTTGATTAAAATTACCACACGGGGGAGTACCTTTTATATGTCAACCTGGTTCTCTGTACGGCCATATTAAAGTGTAAGTCATAGGGTCATAGTGCATACTGTCGTAATTAATTCTTTGTATATCTCCTTTTTTTGGATAAACTGATAAATGTCTATGTGAAGGAGGTGCGCCATCTGAAGATTCAAATACTGCTGCGATTTTAGAAACTGTTGGGTCATTGTACCTTATATTTATATTTTATGATTATTTATTTTTATTTATTTATATGTTCTTCGTTTTAAACAGTATAAAATTTGATAAAACAGTTGATAATTCGATACTCGATATATTGCACTAATATATCGATCCCACCGATACATTGGTGATATCAAATATCGATATCAAAAATCGCGATATATCGAATCAAAGTATCGATATTTTCGATATATCGATATATCGTTGCCATCCCTACATACGGCAAACTTAAAAGTCTAATAACTATGTAAATAATTATTTTTTTTTTACTTTTCTCTTTTGATGGCTCATTTGCTCACCGAGTACTTGCATTAGAAAAAAAATGATGAAAATCGGTCCAGTAGAACTTCAGATATAACTGTCATAAAAAATCGCCTCACGTTTTAATAATATATAAAGATATTGTAGTAACTACTTACATTATGAAAACCCATAAGACATACCTAATATATATTTATAATTTTGTAGGTGTATTTTTTCATTAAACTCTATACCTAACTCTTATATTTTATATTAATTATACTTCTATATTTTTAGCATTAAAAACATAACTATGGAGACAGCAAATACAGTTGGTTCTACGGATATATATCCATCACATGTGAATAGGTAAATGAAATAATTACTTGATTAATATTATTCATTATTTATTTTTATTTTTTTATTGTAGTGTAGATGAAATTGATTTAAAAGATTTAGAGAATGTAGCTGCTTTTGTAGTTTTTAAAGCTGATGGTCTTTCATTGTCAAAATCTCAATATATTAATGATCCAAGTCTATATTCAAATGTAAAAATCTCATCAGCTCTTCCACAAATGCTAACTAGCCTTGGTCCTCTTCAACCAACCAGTACTGATTTACCAGGAGGAGAATTTCCTAAAACTTTTGTTTGTGGGACTGAACGGTCATTTTCAGAAATTTATTATAAAAGTAAAACTAACAATAAAACACATGTTAGACAATGGCTAGCTTATTCTATAATAGTGGATCGTGTATATTGCTGGACTTGTCGCTTATATGGTACTTCTAAGTCTCAGAAAAATGTATTAGCAACTACAGGATGTAATGATTGGAAACATTTATCAACTCGTTTAAAAGAACATGAATCATATAAAGATCATTTATAATCTGAAATTAGTAGAGCGATGTATGTTGGTCAGAATCGTATAGATTTGTCACTAATTAGATCTGAAAATACTCAGGTATCCAAGAATCGAGAAATAGTGAATGTATTAAAGGACGTTATTTTGTATCTCTCAAAATACGATTCAGCATTTCGTGGTCACAGTGAATAATGGTTGAAAAATGATTCTATCAATCAAGGAAAGTTTTTAGGCCTTACTAAACTCTTATCTAATTATCATCCCGTATTATTAGCTCATTTACAGGATTTGAAAAATTCTGATAAAAAAAATAGACTAACTTTTTTACTATTTTAGAAAAAGTCAAATCTTCTGGTATGTTTTCCGTCATAATCGATACTACAACCGATATATCAAAGATTGACCAATTTGCTTTCGTTTAACGATATTGTTCTGATGATGGTGAAGTTTTTGAGCGTTTAGTTTGTATCGATGAAGTAGATGATTCTTCTGGAAAAGGAATGTTTGATGTATTTTGTAAGTTATGTGAACGCCATGGGTTAAATTGGAGAAAACAACTGATAGGTCAAGCATATGATGGAGCTTTCAATATGCAAAGTGAATTAAAAGGCCTTAGAGGTTATATACAAGCCGAAAATCCATGTGCATTACATGTTTGGTGCTTTGCGCACTGTTTAAATTTAGCTGTGGTTGATGCATGTAATGCCAATGAAAAAGTATTGGATTTTTTTGGAACTATACAAACATTAGTTACTTTCCTTGGTTCTAGAAAAAGAACTCATTTATATGTACAATTTCAAAAAGAATTATGTCCATCTACTCAACGTGTAAGGCGTCTTAAACCCTTTTCTGAAACGCGTTGGACATACCATGATCGGGCAATTCAAACAGTTTATATAACTTATGGAGCCATTATAAAAACATTAAAAACATTAATTAATCAAAAATCAAATGAAATAGATGTAAAATCAAAAACATTAGCAAAAGGACTACTCAAATCATTAAATTCATTTGAATTTATAGTAATTATGTATATGTTGATGAAAATCTTTAATTCTACAACACCTCTGTCAAATTATTTGCAATCCCCTAAGATAGATTTTGTTAAAGCAATAAAACTTGTTAAGGCTACTAGAATTGAATTATTTCATTTAAGGAATTTAGAAAGAAAACAACTTCTTGAATGTTTTATTGATAAAGCAAAAGCTTTTTGTGAGAAATTTGAATTAAGTGAAAGAAATTGGATTTTGAAACGTGTTAGTTTAAAGAAGAAAATGGATGGTGAATTTTCAAATGATGAAAAATCAAGTTCACCAGAAGATAATTTTGTAAATGAAATTTATAATGTTACACTTGATAAAACAAACATGATGATTGATAAACGGTATTCTAACGCTGAAAATATTTTAGCAAGTTTATCATTTTTTTCTCCAGAACATTTTGATGAAGAATCCCCTAAAGACATTTTTAAAATAATTACACAATGGTTAACCACAGTGGATGAAGCAAATTTAAATGCAGAATTTGATATATTTAAAAAAAATTTTAATGAACTGAATTCAAAGACTGTTGATTTAAATATTTCCAATTTGTTTATGAATTGTGTAAATGTAGAAGATATACAGAATATTGATGATAGTGAAACTGAAATAGAAAGTAATGAAGACATTAAAATGTCTGAATTTAAAATGGTACATGTCTTAAAATTATTAAGTAAGTTTGGTCTGGAATCAGCATTTCCAAACTTGTTAGTTCATAAAGCAATATGTACAGGGCCGGAGCTAGACATTATTAATACATAGGCAAAATTAAAATTAGCCGCCCTTGTATTGTAAATCCTCATTTACCCCCAAATTCATACACACTTACGATCCACCTTACCCATAGATTATAATATTAAATTTGTATAAAAGAGATTTTACCATATTAACTAAACAAAAAATGAATTACATATATTTTTAAAAAATGAACATTTTATTTATTATACATATAATCATATAAATAGTTAATATTATTAAATCATTTTATTTTTAACTAATACATATTTTATTTTTGTGTCACATCATTATACGTTCTAATAAGTATAAATAATTATGAAACTTAATATACAAAATATATTATTAGGTTATTACTTATATAAATTTAATTTTTCTGGCTTTACAAGATGCAAATTCTTGAATTATATTATTCATATCAAATTTGTGTGATATATCCTTTTCAATTGATAGAATTGCTAGACCAACTAAACGAGTTTGACTAATTTGGGATCTCAAATAATTTTTTATAATTTTCAGTTTTGAAAATGTCCTCTCCGCGCTGGCCGAAGTTATAGGTAATGTCAATAAAATCGTAAGTGCTATAGTTAGGTTAGGAAAAAGCTCTACTAATTTTCTCTTATATATATACTCTAAAACATTACGAGAATCGGATTTGTCATTGCTCAACCGTCTTTTAAATACAATGATTTCTTGATGTAGTTCAACAGCATTAATATCTGTAGTTCGACCGTCATTAGAAGTGAGAGCAAGTTGTAGATCTTTACAATGTTTGAGCAATTCATATTCATCTTCAATCATTAAAATGTTATATAAAAATGAAAATAAATTACGATGTTCGGATAATTGTGTAAATCTTTCTGTTATAGATTGAGCAGCTGTATCCAAAACTTGATTAAAAAAAGCAAGGGAAGGGATACAGGTGTGTGTAGTGATCCTACATGTGATACGTCGTCGAATGCGTATCGTAGTATCACCAATTGCAACCCGTTTTACACTTTACTTCGACGAAATCAGGATTTCCACCGTACGTCGTCTCGAAGATGGATTCAACTGGTTATTGGAATTATAATAATTGAACAAACAATTTATAATATTAAAATATAAAGTGTTTATTTATTATAATCAATAATAAAATATAAAATAGAAAAATTATTTAATTCACACATAAAAACTTGTGGACAGATTTTACTCTGCCCGAGAATATTATAAGTATCCTTAACTAAGAGCGTACTCAGCAGTCGACTCGTTCGTAATAATCGAATGTCGTCGGACGGCGTTTCGACTCTAAGCAATACAAAATAACATCTAAACTAAAATGCTTCCCACCACCTGTATATATACTAACACATCCTGATTATTTGGGAGAGAGAAAATAGGATTTAATAATTTTAAGAAAACCAGCCGGCCTCGACTTACGTATTATTCGTAAAGCCGAGGGGACAAACAAAATATGTTGATTTGGGTCATTGTTGTTTACCAGACAGCGGATCACCTGCACCCCTCGGTATTTTAATTAAAATATCAGAAAAACATGTTTACCACTTTTATAAATGCGTGGGAAAGTAAGAAAAATCAGTTTATAATATATTGTCGGTATTTAGAATTCCAAGAACACTCAAATAAGCGAAGCAATAGACGTAAAAATATATGTATCTTAATCCCCGTGAAAACGTCTGCAGTAAACACCTGGTTTACTACATTCCTCCCCTCTAAGAGAAACATATATTTTTACTCACGTCCTCCCTTACTTAGTATTCCTTAATTCTGGATATATTGGTAGCTCCTGACGCTCCTGTGACTGTTCGTATACCTCGGTTATGGTGTCTAACCCTTTTTGTGGTGCCGTAGGTCCGTCATATGGTTGTTCTAGTAATATTGAGTCATAGTGAACAACTTCTGTTTTGCTTCTGACATCTTCTATAAGTTTTTGCACAAATGCAATAATGAAGAATAATGTGGCGAATGATGAAATAGATAATGTTACATATAATAGGTAACTATGTGACGATTGCTTTTCATTGAATTGTATAAATTTTTCTTCCTGTTGTTGTCTTAGTACTATTTCTTTTCTTGACGTTGCAATATAATCAAGGTCACTCATTTTACTAGTTCTAATGTGTCGATCTTCAGCAATTCCGTTGAAGTCGTATTGTGGTTCTGGTTGAATTATTGATTTAGGAATGAAATCTTGATAATCCCTATTGCTTTCTAGTTGTCCTGGTATTAGTACGTCTCGCGACGCGTACCCTTTACATGTATTATTTAATTTTATAATTCCTACTCCTTCGAGTAAATGACTACTAGATTCTTTGTCATTATCACAAGTGATGAATAAAGTATCCCCCTTTGTTACATAAATCCACGCATTTTTGTATTGTAATTTATGAAAAATAGACGTGGCAATTTTAACATACATTATTTCGCAGTTTGCCGGTACTACTTTAGGTTCTTGTAACAGTTGTATTTCACAAATTGGTCTAGTACTACGTGGATGGAGTGGATTAATTTCGGGACATAAAAGGAAATCATGGGTGTGTTTACACTTTGAAAAATCAAAATTATCATATGTTGAATACAATTCTTTAGACCTGCTTATAGTTAAAAACTTATGACTAGGTTGAATATACATATAATTCGTGTTACCCTGACTAACAGGTTTTGAAATTAAATTATAAAGTGTTAGTTCATTTTGATATACTAAAGGTATGTTAATAGTAAAAACTAGTTTGTCATTAGAATAATACACACTCAAATCCGAGAGTCTCAATAACTCATATGTATTTACTGTATTTAAATCAACAGGTATATCGGTTCCCGTGGGTAACGATACCTTGATATCCTTAAATTGATCCATTAATTCGTCTGGGCCTATCAAACTTGGGTGAATTTGTCCGATTTTTGCGGATTGTATTATGTCTATAAGTGTGTCAGTTTCGAAAATTTGTCTAGTTATAAGAAAATTTAAAGCAAAAAAATGTTCCGTTAGAGTGGAATGCTCTTGTGCTGGTGTCGTAGGTTCTAACGTGCTATTCTCTATATGGTGTTTAATCGTTTCTAATTCCCTATCAAATTTTTCTTGTTGTATTTGTATAATTTTAATTTGTTCGTTAATAATTTTAAGTTGTTTTACGTTAGTTTCTAGTAACTGGTTAATGTTTTTATCGGATTTGAAAATACATTCGGAATTACATATTCCATATAGAAGTTGGGCTGTTTGCGTAATTTTAGAAAATAAATCTCTCTTTGTTTTCGATCCTACTGAATTAAATATTAATTTTTTCTTTTGTTCAATTTTTTGTACAAGTACATTTACTACTTGTTTAATGAAAACACATCCTAAGTGGTGGTCATCGTGTTTAATACACATTGGTTTTATATCGCTTATTATGTTATTTATTAGTTTTTCCTGTTCGTTAAATGATGTTAAGTTAAGGTACCCCGTTAACTCCCATTTAGTTGTTACTATTTTTATAGGTCCGCGATTTTCATAATAAATTCCCGATTGTTGTGTCAGTTTTTCGTCTGTAAATCGTTGTATGGTTTGTAGTTTCGATGTATGTATGTATGTCAATATTATGATGAATAATCTGAAAAATTATTTTTAATATCTATTTTATAACCATAGTATTAGTGTTTAAAAAGAAAAAGAAAATTACAACTCTCTTCTTCCACATAACCGATAAAATTTAGCGGGTTTAAATTTTTGTATAATGAAGTTAAAAATACACTTAGTTAGAATCACGTCTGTGACTGGGTCGTGACATACTGTTATATCATGTTTAGTTTTACAGATTAAGTTATGAGTCTCCATTAAATTTAGCATTCTCCCGTTCTTTTCTAAATGCCCTATCTCTATGGAGAATAACACTCTTTTATTGTTAGTTAGGTCAATTATTTTTAAGTTGTAAAAGTTGTAAAAGTTGATTACGAATTTAAAGAGTCGTCTAAAATAAATCATTTATTATACAACCATATCTACTAAACAAAAACTACGTTATAACTACTTTATAAAGAAAAAGAAATAAAATAAAATAAGATAAAGAAATAAAAAAAAATTAAAATAAAATAATTATTCATTATATTTTTTCACGTTGTTAATATGAATTC
The DNA here is from genome assembly GCA_021307375.1 of Tetraneura akinire. Taxonomy (NCBI): domain Eukaryota; kingdom Metazoa; phylum Arthropoda; class Insecta; order Hemiptera; family Aphididae; genus Tetraneura; species Tetraneura akinire. Next base: position 33,444 of record JAIUCT010008072.1, read on the forward strand.
TATATTCTTTTCTACCTTTTTTAATTGTTATGTTTTCATTATCATGTACCATTATTACCTCATAAGGGCCCTGCCAATTTATACTTAACGATGTTGCTTTATTTTGATTTTTTGTAAGTACTCTATCACCTACATGTAATTCTATTTTATTCACTGTTTGATCATAATATTTTTTATTTGTTTCTTTTTTGTTTATTAAGTTATCACGCGCGATTTTGTGTGTTTCCTGCATAATACGCTTTAAATCAGATATATAAGTTTCATAATTATATTGCGGTTCTATAGCTCGCGTCAAAGTAGTGGGTATGCTTGGTTTACGTCCGAAAACCAGTTCGTATGGCGTGAACTCAGTGGAGGTGTGCACCGTGGTGTTATAACAGTACATCGCGTAACACAACCAGGTGTCCCAGTTGTTGTCCTTGTCGACGAAACTACGTAAATATGATTTGAGTGTTTTGTGTGACCGTTCTAGAAAACCGTTAGTTTGCGGATGCCATGGTGTTGTTTTGGATTTTTCAATCCCCAAAAGTTTACACATTTTAACAAATACGTCCGAAAGGAAATTTGTCCCACAGTCGGTGAGAATTGAATCTGGTATTCCGTAATTACACACGAAACATTCAACGAATGTTTGCGCTACTGCCTAGGCGGTAGTAGATGCTAGTGCGGCTGCAGTAGCATAACGGGTTAACTCGTCCTGCGTGGTAAGTATATACGTATTCCCAGATGTGGTTTCGGGTAATGGCCCTACAATATCCATACATACACGTTCGAATGGTCGTGTAACAGTAGTTGTTATTAACATGGGTTGTTTAGTTTTCCTATTTGTTTTCGTTTTTTGACATATGTCACAATTTTTAATATAACTTCTCACGTCTTTCTTAAGATTTTTCCATTGAAATTGTAATTGAATTCTCTTTATCGTGCGACTTATACCCACATGTCCCCCTAAAGGTGTATTATGAAATTCATAAATAATTTTCTGTTTATCCTCATCTGACAGTTTTTGTTCGTTGTATATTTTCACTTTTATATTCACTTCCTTGAAAATGAAACGAAACATTGCGCGTATTCTTTCATAACTGGTCAAGGTCGTGTACCCCTCTATTCGAATTGTCGAAAACTCGTTTATATTATTTGACCGTACGTAATTCCTAATGTTTACGATATACTTATATATTTCATCGGCGACTAATTCTACAGAATGCGTCTCCCGGATTTTATAGAAAATTACCATGTGCGACGTTACGTATTTAATACAAAATAATTCATCGTCCCCAAAAGTTATTTGTTGTATTTTATGATACTGAATAAATTCTCGTATAATAGAATTTGTTATTACCAAGTCACCTGCTATAGGTATTACTATAATCTCTTGTTCACCTGCTTTTAAAATATTTTCACTTGACTCACTAATCTTTGAATTGAAAATAGGCTTATTCTCCCCTTCTAAAAATTGTTCATAAGTGGGCAACGGATCAAGGCCGTCCTGTACCATTCTTATGCGAGACAAACAGTCTGCGTTCGAATGCTCGGAACCGGCTCGATATATAATAGTATAATCGTATTCAGACAGCTGCAACCGGTACCGCATCAATTGTGAGGACACATCTTTTATTCCGAATAAGTATGTTAGTGGTCGGTGGTCTGTTATTATATTGAATTTCTGACCGTATAAATATGGCCGAAAATGTTTTACCCCCCATACAATGGCTAACAGTTCCTTTTGAATGACACTATAGTTACATTCGGCTTTATTCAATGTGCGACTCGCATATGCGATTGGTTTATCCTCGGGAACCGGTCCCTGTGAAAGAACCGCCCCGATGGCGTATTGGCTCGCATCTGTCATTAAATTAAAATTACCTTTTTCCCAGTCTGGGTATATCAATAACGGGGAACTCATAAGTTTATTTTTCAACGTTTGAAATGCGTCCTCGCATTTATCGGACCAAACAAAAGGTACATTCTTTTTTAATAACGCTGTTAGAGGTTTAGCGATTTTTGCGAAATTATCAACGAATCTCCGATAATAATTTAATAGTCCTAGAAATGATTTTATATCTTTCGCGTTTTTAAGTTTAGGATAATTTTTTATACACTCGAGTTTATTTGGATCGGGCGAAATTCCATTTTCATTTATAATATGCCCTAAATATAGAACTTCTTTACGCAAAAATGCACATTTACTTGGTTGTAATTTTAATTTATGTAATCTTAACCGTTCGAAGACCTTTTCTAATTTAAGTTGGTGATCTATGAGACTAGACCCGTGTACCACTATGTCATCTAGGTATGCCGTACAAAGTTCATCTAACCCAATCAACACCGCTTTCATGGCCCTTGTAAATGTCGCTGGTGCTGAACTTAACCCAAATGGCATTCTTAGAAATTCATAGTGTCCAGACCTGCTTGAAAATGCAGTTTTATATTGGTCTTTTTCGTTTATTTTTATTTGATGATAACCACTGGCTAAATCAAGTGTAGAAAAGTATTTAGACGATCCTAATGAATCTAAAATTTCGACTAAATTCGGCAATCCGTATGCTTCATTCTCAGTTACCTCATTCAATTTTCTAAAATCGACACAAATTCGTAATTTATGTTTTCCCTCTGCATCCATGTCTTTCTTTTTAACAACGACTAATGGAAAGTTAAATGGTGACACCGAATCTTTTATAATATTATTCTCTTTCATCTCTTTAATTTGCTTTTCAATTTCCTCCTGATATGCCCATGGAAGTCTATATGGACGTACATTTATGGGTTTTGTTAACCGTGGCGTATTAATTTTATGAGCTACAATATCTGTGGCGGTTAGATAATCCCCATCTAAAAAAAACAAGTCGGCGTAATTTTCACATAATTCTAATAAGTTTTTTCGTTCCTCCGTATTTAAATGTTCGGTTCTAATTGATTCTTTTAATATTTTAATGCGATTTGACTCGCTGGGTGTAGTTAAATAAACCTGTTCCTGATATGGCTCCCACTGTAAGTTACTCGTTGTTAACTCTTCTATTATAAATGGTTGCTCGGAGATATTTATGATATTACTAACTACATTATTTCCGATTACGGGGCTCACACTATTCGCGATTATAATATTTTCATTTATATCCTGTTTACTTATGGTCACTACCTCATGATCAACGACCTCGTCTTTTTTTATTAACAACACACAGTTGCTACGCGGTGGTAGTACTATTTGGTTCGTGTCGACGACCTGTGTCTCGGGTATAACTATCATATCCTGACTAAGGTCAATGACAACTTTATTTTCTCTTAAAAAAATCTCTACCAATTATACCCGCTTCTGGTACTGGAAAATTATCTGGTACTACATCAAATTTCGTGATAAATTTTACTTCCTTAATTTCCATAGTAATTAATACTGTTCCGTAAGTCTCTACTGATAATGCAGTTATTCCTTTTATACTGCGTTTCTGCCGTTCATTCACAATAATATTTTCGTTCAATGACGAAATTTTCACAACACACATATCTGCTCCGCTATCAATTAAAAATTTAAGTACGTTCGGTTCGAAATTGTGTGACACACACGTAACGTGTTCTTTATCTAATTGTGTGATGACACGAATATTATTATTTTTTATTTCGCCTACCGTACGTGGGTTTTGCGTGCCAGAGCTTTCACCTAATTCTTTCTTTTTTTCCTCATTAAACTTACGTTTCCTACATACATCGATAGTATGATTATTTTTTTTACAATAGTGACAAAATTTTATTTGGGAACTCCCATATTCTCTTTTTATTTCCGGTCGACTAAAATTTGGATTTCGAAAATTCGTATTCATACTCGTTCTACACTCATTACTATAATGTCCGAATTTACTACAACGATGACATTGAATATTACTTTTATTATTTTTATTTCTATCAAATTTATTTTTATCGAATTTATTCCGATCGAATTTATGTTTATCAAATTTATTTCTATCCCAATTTCTTTCAGGTTTTTCAAAACTTTTCTCTTCCTCTACTGCTATTAATACAGCTTCCTCAAATGTAGGTACGTTTCTCGCTTTTACTATTAATCGAATATTATATGGTATACCCGTAATAAATACGCTAAGTGCGTGCGCCCTAATTGTTTTCGCTATTATTCCTGCTTCTACTGCATTTTTATCTAAAGTAAGCGCATGCGTTAATTCATGTGACGTTTTCTCTACGCGGTTCGCGAATTCCTTAATAGTTTCTCGGTCCTTTTGTTTCATTGA
>JAIUCT010008076.1:0-13791 GCA_021307375.1 Tetraneura akinire
ACACGGAAAAAAATAATCACCAGAATATTATAGCTATTACCAGAATTTTCGGTTGCACCCGTGACAACAATGTGTTCGGTTAGAATTACAATTTTTTTTTGGTAAACTTCGTTTGGTAATTGTAACAATTAATTTGTTATAGATAAATATTAATCGTTTAATTAATACTAAACGAATTTTTACAATAACTATTTTTATTTCGTACGATTTATTGAACTTTGTGTGCATACCATAATATGATTTGTTGTATATAACTAATAGTTTGGTTGATACAAACATTAATTTGGAATTACGACTATAGTAGTTTTATTGTTCTTACCAGTCATTTTTCAGCAGTTACAATAACATTCTGTAAGTTTAACTGTATCATATAGTATAATTTGCTACATTTAGCTACATGATGTTACAAAACATTGTGTCAATGCTGTAATTAAATTATGTAGTACATTTATCATTAAATTTTTGCATTTTGAAAATGAAATAAAATTGACTTTTTAAATAAATGAACAAAATAAATTATTTGATATAAACAAGTATCATTTATTCATAATAAATAACAATTACCAGATTTAATTACAATATTTATTATATATTTTATACAAATAAATAAGTGTTAATTTTAACTAAATAATAGGTAGGTACATGATAAGATGACAATTTTAGATAACTACCTATATTCTAATAATATTTATAAGTATTACTTATTATTTACATTTTATTAATTGTAAAATTACAACAAACAGCACATAGGTAGGAATAAATTATGTTTTAAGAGATGCTACAAAATATAAATTTTATTAATATTTTAATATAAATAAATTATTATAAATTTCTTAATATATATCTAATATTTATATTTATACTAAAATATTTAAATTACGAATATAATAATATATAATACATTTATATTAGAATATTTAAGTTATGAATATTATTTATTTGTTATAATATAAATTATGTACTACTTCTTAATGTCACATATTTACATCCATTGGGCAATATACTTAAATTATTTGGAATAAAGGAAGGTAACATATGGTGATACACAAATATTTTATTATCATTCTCTATTTTTACTTCATACGAATATATATGTTCATCAAACATAATTGTATTAAGTTCTAAACATTTAAATAAGACCACTTCATTATTATACACATAAATGTGCTCAATTATACAAAATGTAGGAAGTTCATTTTCATGTATATTTAGAGTGAGAACTGTTTTAGGTTTGTATTTAGTGCCTTTTACAGAAACCCATGGGCATTTAATTATCAAGTCTATTGATTGAATTTGCATATATTTTTGTATTTCTTCAACCTCTATATCATTTATTAATACAGATGGGCCTAGTTCAATTTCATCATTTAAAGTATTTTTAAGGAACATATAATTTAATTGTAACTGATGTTTAATTGCAAGAGTTTTAGATATATTTCTTCTATTACTAGATGTATTAGCAGATATTTTAGATATTCGATGTTTTGCTTCAAATCGCATTGACCATAATGATATAAGGGGTCCAAATTTGTTTAATAATGTATGATAATGTAACATAAAATGGAATTTTGGTTTAAGATCTAGATTGCTATATTTTAGATATAAATCATGGTGTTCAGCGATAAGAGTTTGTAGATACTCACTACACCCTTTTTGAAGTGACCCAGAAATTAATAAGTCAAGAATTTGTCTTAAAAGTATATAGAGGTTCCATACTGGATCATTTCTTGGAACAAAATCACCAATAAATAATCCAAAATAACGAACGAATGTCATCATTTCAGATGCAGAAAGACGAATATTGTGTTTTTTAATATATTCTGCATTTAATACAGTAGGCTTACTGCCTTTATCTGGACCATAGTCAAAATGTATCATTCTATTATTAAGAACTTCCAATGAGAATATTTTTAAATCATTAATATAATATAATATTAAAAATGTCATATCATATTTACAAACTCCTTCTAATAAATCATGCATTATATCTACTCCTACTTGATCTACAACTCTAAAATTTGGTATGTCATGCCAAATACAAGCCTCTTTTATTCCACTATTAATAACATCACCCTCAATTACATCTAAGTTATATTGTTCCCAATTTCTTAATAAATGTATATCAACATAACATTGCTTTTTCATTTCTTCTTTTTTAATTTTACACATTCTGCACGGGTAATTGGATGAAAAACTTTCCACAAAACCAGTTATACTGTGGATACCAAGATTATCCCCTAAGATAACACCTAATTCAAATTTAATAATTCCCTTAAACTTATCAGTATTAACTTCAATACCAGTCTGTTTTAGATAGTTTAATTCATTGATGAGTGGTCTAAATATAATATTATTTCCAAATTTTTTTCTATCAGATGAATGAAATAATAAAGTTAAAAATATATTATTAAGTGAAGCTTGACGATAACTAGGTATACAAGGAACAGTTAAATATACAGCACCTAATTTATGTATACTAGAATGACTACCCAGAGGATTCCCAACTTCATAATCATCAAAAAACAGAAATATTGGCAATACAATGTCATTTATATCATGTTCTTTAATTTTATTTTTCCAGAGACTACCTTGAATAAAATTCATCAAAATATTATCACAACTTTTTATTTCATTTATATAGTCAAAAGTATCTGATAGAATATTTTTAATTTCAAAGAATTTTTTCAGAATATGTCTAGTTGAAATAAATTGTGCTGTACAATTAGTTGGAATTATTGAAAAAGTATTATGGTTTCTATTATCATTAAGCTTTTCTCCAACTACATATTCTTGGGGTGGAATAAATGTACCCTTTTCTGTATAATATTTAATACGTTTATATTCTGTATTTAAATTTAAAAAAGTATTATCAATATTTTTAAATACAGAATTTATATGATTAGAAATATTATGAGGAATTATCAAATCATTATTTAACAAAGAGCTTTTTATGCCATTAATTATATCTATCATACCTTCTATAACCAACTGAATTACATTACGAGGAATTTGAGAATTTGAATACATAGATGCTAAAAACTTTCCTATGTGAATATCTGTTAAACGAAAATCATTACAATTGTCTGTATTTGAAGTATGTGGATTTTCATTGATAGTATAAAATGAGTGGAAATTATTTTCACTACTAATTGAAGGCAAAGGTTTATCAACACTATTAATATTTAATTTATTTGTTGTTGTAGTTGATGGATTTATTATATGAGTTGATAGGTGTTTTTTAAAAGAATTTAACAGATGAAAAGATCTATTGCAGTCTGATTCAACACAAATATATTGACAAAAATCATGAGTAGCATGTTTAATTTGGAAGTGTTTGCACAATATTGAAATGAGTGGAACAGATTCCTTACATATAAAACAAGATGGCATGTTTAATTAAAAGCTTAAAAATTATATTTAATTAGTATATATATATTATTAAAATTATAAAATAAAATAAGATTTTATTTCATATTAATAATATGTTGTTTAAAAATAATATTGCAATGAAAAATGAAATAATTACACTTTATGGTGTTACAATTGTATTAAACATTCCTAAGTCACTTAATAAGGAATTCACTGATACAAATTCTGTATCCCAAGGTGTATTGATTTTATAAAAACCTTTTTGAATAAATGACCAAACTGGGATGCTCTCTAATGGGTACTCTAAATTTAAGGCATGTATTATTTTAAAGCAACAGTCCACTGATGAAAGTATAGAATTTAACACATAGTATGTACCATCGATATAAACAAAATATTGAAAAATTGCATTTATACTTGGCCCAACTATTATAATTAATGGCTGCAATGTATATCCAATTTGAGCAAACTTATCTTTTCTTCGAGTTATAGTTTCTTGAAGTTCAGAGTGTGATTTAATATGTGTGATAAATCCATCTTTCATTTCAGTTTTTGATGGTTTCCAGATGGGCTTCCCCTTTTTTCTTTTTGTAGCAATTGGATTGAATAAAAATGGAAGAATTAAAAATGCAGCTACAGATGAAGATTCTTCACTTTCTGAAAATAAAAATATGTATATAAGAAATATATTAAACAATTATTATAACATATATAGATAATAAAATTATTCAACTCTACCTGGTGCTTCGTCTAGATATTCTTTCAAGATAGATTTAAGGGAATTATCTCTCAATTTGGTTGATGTACTTTTTGCAAGCTCTATAATTTTTTCTTTATACAGTGGAAAATTTTCAAAAAGACTTTCTTTATTTTGAGGATACAAATAGTTAAAATCTTCAATCAACTAAATTAAATTTATTCAACTATTAGTTTTCTACATATTAATATTTTTTTATTTTGATATAATAAACATACAAGTCTATATCCTGTTGGTTTTTTTAATGCAGGAAAGTCAGTCATATATTTAGAAGCTGATATTTCTTGAGAATTGGTATCCAATATTTCTTTTAATCGTTTTGATGTTGACATAAACCAATATCGTTCAACTATTTCCCATGGATCACAAGAATTATGAAGCCATGTTATTGATTCTTCAACATTATCGTCTATAATTTGAAATTAAATTAACACTATATTTTATTATACCTAACTATATAATAAGATCTTACCAGTATGTACTATTGTATGTTTAGAAGATAAAAGTAACTCTGATTTGGATTCAGTATTTGGTTTATTTCTTGGACTACGAATTATTAAGCCTGATTTTTTAATTTCCCTTTTTCTATTATTAAAACAATCTAATAATTTTCCTTTAGCAGATTTTTTCATCAATGGGCCTATAAAAATTGAAAAATGTATTAAGGAATTATAATAATTACAAATACTTATATTAATTTAATCAATTTATGATTATTTTAAATCACCATGGTTAATATAGGGAATAAAATATGTGCTAATATGTTCCTTTGAAAAAACTTCTGTAATTTCTTGTGCCAGGTAGAGTAGTCTTTGAGTTTTTATAGATATTTCAGGATTATCTTGCAGTTCGCGTCTTACAATTAAATTACATAATTTTCTTCTTCCTGCGTTGTCCAATATATCCTTATAACTAGCCAATAGGCATCGTCCTTCCGTTGTACTTTTTAAGTAATCTAATAGTTTGGGACTCTAAAAAAATTATATTTTATTCAAAAAATGATTAAATATTTATTAATAAATATTAAAATTACTTTTCCAGCAATATTATCAATTGAATCTTGTGATGATGTAGATGCCTCACTATTTAAAATAGCTGTGTCAGATTCTAAACTAAGAACATTAGTGTTTGTTGGAGATTCAATTAATTGAGAATTATTCAAGTCCTAAAAAAATTTAAATTATTTAGATTTACCTATATAATTATGTATGATAATTTTTAATAATAATTAATCTTCTGTATAAGTGTAATAACTAATAAATAATAAAAGTAGGTATTTTATTATTACATATTTATAACTAGTACATTTTAAAATTATATACCATATATTAATTAATAAAAGCAAACAAATTATTTTATAATATAATTTTACTATATCTATAGTACCTATAGGCGAACAAGATGTACCAAAATTAAGCTAGCATTCTAAATATTTTGAATTAAATCAATAATTAGGTATTATTAATAGCATAAATATTAAAAGGTGGTATGCAATTAGTTATATATTATAATATAAAACTTTTTATAATTATCAAAAAAACCAGATAAAAATTAATAAATAAAAGGACACATATATTTTAATTTTATAGGTAAATAAATTTTTTGTTAATGTAATTAATTATCATTTTTAAAATTGCATAAAAAAGTCAATTAATAAACCAAATTTAATTTTATCTACAATCAATGAATTAATCCCAAATAGATACTTACTATATATTCAATTCTACTATTTGCTAAATCTATTACTTTTCGCCATTCATTTATATTTGTTATTAGTTTAGCTCTATCACCAATTTTAGGAACAATTTCTTTAATCATATCTTCCGTGAGCATGCATAAGCAAGATATATCAATGCCATGTTCTAAGATTATATTAAAAAATAAAAGTAATAAAAGCAATGTTACAACTTATTTATTATAAAGCTGTTTAATTAAATATTATATTATTAATATTAAAATTTATAATTTATACATACCACGAAATATATCAATATAATTTCCAAGATCCCATGTGCGTAACATATCGGCAACATCGGCGTCAGCCATATTTTAAAATTCAATACAAAAGTTAAAAATTTAAAAAAATATAAACAATTAAACCTTAACACTATTATTCTAAATTCACTTTATTATACTAAATTATTATTTAACCATAAAATAGTAGTAATCAAAAATTCTAAAAAAACAATATTTCTTCACTTGAACACGTGACGTTTTACGAAAAACAAATGAAAATAACAAACGGTTAGGTTTATCGTTTATGACAAACGGGCGGCCGTTTAGTAGTCAACAGTATTGTTTGGTTGGAATGACACAGGTTTGATTATTTTTAAAATATATTTGTTATAGCAACAGTTAATACGTACACAGAACATAATGTTGGGAGATCCAACTAATACAACGTTATCAAAATATTTGTTTCAATTAGAAAAACCAATCATTACAATAAAATTGGAGAAAGTTGTGTTGGAATTGCAGAATGAATAGTTATAATAGCTATATTTTATTTAGTAGTTATTCTGGCTATGTTTGGTAAATGTAATAGGAAATATTGTAAATATAATAATTAATTAGTACTTATTACAATAACATAATTTTATTTCTACAGTAGTAAAGTTTAAAAATACAAGTTAGGATATTTGGTAATTCCAACAATGGTATAGTATATATTACTTATATGTTTGGTTATGTTTACTAAAATATCGTTTATCTTTTAGCGCAGTGGTTTTCAAACTGGGTGCCGCGGCACACTGGTGTGCCGCGAGTATCCACTAGGTGTGCCGCGGTTTTTCCATAAATTACCGATTGCATTGAATTTCGATATAAGAAAATTTGTCATTAATAGTCGAGTCTATCACATTGTTAAAAATAAAAATGAATAAATATTTTCCAAGTATTAATATTAAAAATTATGACTGGGTACGAGACCCTTTTAATGTATCTATTAGTGACTTGGTTGATTTAAAACTTGTTGAAGAAGAAAATCTCTGTTCAATTAAAAATGATCGAACATTGCAGTTGAAATTCAAAGAGATCACTCTCAATAAATTCTGGATATATGTTTCTAAAGAATATCTAGAGATATCTATAAAAGCACTGACTATTCTTTTGCCTTTCTCAACCTCATATTTTTGTGAACAATGATTTTCAGCGCTTACAAATATAAAAAATAAAAAACGAGAGAAACTAAATTCAGTGGAAGAAGAAATGAGGGTATGTCTGTCAACCATTCGTCCAAGAATTAAAAATATTTGTAACGCCCATCAGGCACACATTTCTCATTAAATGTACCTATGTATAAACTACACTTTTTTTTGTAAATAAATTTAATAACTAATTATACTGTAATTGTGTGTGCCGTGAAAATTTTTTGAGGTGTACAGTATGCCGTGTATAAAAAAAGTTTGAAAACCACTGTTTTAGCGTTTTTACAATTGTATATTGTTATTTTAAATAATAGATTGGTTAAATGAAAAATCAACAACTAACCAAAAAAATGTTGTTGCTGATACTTTATATATCGGTGTGCACAAACTAAATTTATGTTATGGTTATTATATTTTTGTTTTCGCTACATAAAAATATTTAACATAACTTTTTTGTTAAAATCTAGTTGGTTATTTTTTTCCGTGTACACCCTGTATATATAAATATAAAATAATTTATATAGTAATAATTAAAATATTAATTTTAAACTAAAGTAAAAAATTAGAGTGAAAGAATAGCACAAGAAAATGTAATTACTATTAACACAAAAATCACCAAGACACCAAGACCAGATCATGTGCTAAGTAAAATGTACTTTTTCAATCGTAAAATATTGGTTATATTTTTATTTTTTAATTTTGTCTTGTTTTTTGGTAATAGCCATAGACTTTTTACTTATATATTTTTTATACTATATTTTTTTACTAGACCTTTTAAGGTATAATGTTAGGTTATGATATAAAGTCAATGGTAGTTGAGTACCTATATAGGCGCTCTAGTAATTGTAATATTAAAATCTAAAATTAGCATTTATCATGTATATCCATAGTTTCATATTTTTACCCATCATATTTTTTTATCACAATATATTTTTTTATGTACTATAGATAATATCTACTATTATAAAACGCAAGTTATCAACGTCTTTTCTTCCAAACCTTTTTTTCCTTATATTTAACTTATAAATTCTCCAGTGAGTCGTACGTCTTCGAAATTTCCACATTTCGCGGTCAACTTTTTACCGTCCGTCTATTAAAATCGGTTTCGTAATTTTTTTACGCGAAACCTTTTTTTAAATCGCGTTTTTTAGCTTTTCGCTTAATTGCGAGTTCCATGAGATTTTCGGGCGGCCGCCGCCGTGCCCACCTTTCTCTCGCCGATCCCGTGATAAGCCGGCCGACGAGCGCACCTTTCGCCCGATACTGTCGAAAATTTACCGCTGTATTATTATTCGATATCGATATTATTTTTACGAATTCTCCCGTATTTATTCAATATTTATATAATAAATATATAATATATTTATAAATATTTAATATTATATTGATTTTAATTTATTTAATATTTATTTTTTTTTCCGTTCGTATTTCTCGCGTAGCCGTCGTTTTTTCGCGCCGCCGTCGATCGCCGTACCGTAACTGAGTCGTTTTTCGCGGCCCGATCGCTTTTTCTACTGTATTTTTTATTTTAAAAACGTCGAAAACGGTTTTCCGACCGTTCGCGGTCGGGTTTCCGACCGTTACGATCGATATTTCATCGTAACTCGCGGAATTTTCGATATCGCGAAACACTTTAAATACACCGATTTTCGACGATTATTCAAGCAGCCACCGTGGCGCACTCGGAATTAGGCGTTAGATTAGGGACCGGTTAGGAAGGTTTCCTTACGGCGGTTAACACGGCCGCCGCCCCCGGCTGGGTTACCCGACCTGACCGGGTTCGAATCCTGATCCGTCGGCGGCGGAGCGTTTTCGGTTTTTTGCATTTATTTTTTTTTTAGTTAATCTTCCGGCGCTCTCATAGACGCGCGTGCGCATTAAGCGCCGGTCGTCCGAACCGTCCGCGTATGCCCGTTACGCGACCGTATTACCGACGGAATTATATTATGGCCGCCCGATTTCGACCGTAATAAATAATAATATATATTATTACGAGTTATTATTTTTTTTTTTTTACGTTGAAAATACTTATATTTTGATTTAATATATTTAATCGTTTATTATACCCTTAATATTATATACTCCGTTTTTTTTTGACACTATCTAAATACTTATAATAATTGTTATACACTATATCGATATGTCACCGATTATATTTCTACGTATCGATTCTCGACTCTGTAAAATTATACGTATGATTTATATACAAATCGTGGTCGTTGGCTTATATTATAAACGATAATTGTTCGAACGCATACGTTGTTACAGTTAAAAAATATAGTACAGGCGGTACCGGTATTACACTGGCAGCTATGGTGGTGGTAAAACTTTTCACACGTACCTGTATCCCACTGGAACCTGACTGGGGTAAGTGAGTGCGCCGAAGGCGTACTCCGCGTAGGGTGACTATCGTGTTCGGTCAAAGACTGTTCACCCGAAGAGAGTGTAAATAGGACCACTAGATTGCGAACGCCCTTCAATCCGCCGGAGGCGGATAATATACTTTAATCATTATATCCGATAAAGATCTACTTCCGCCGGGCTCAATGTACCCGAACACTATGGTAGCGGAAAAGCTATGGTGGTAGTAAAGCTTTTCACCCCCACCAGTATTCCACTGGCAGAACTATGGTGGTTGTAAATCTTTGGTTCCTCTGCTACTGGTTAGATAATGATTACATTATATCCGATAAATAGCTACTTCCGCCGGACTAAATGTACCCGAACACTATAGTGGTGGTAAAGCTTTTCACCCTCACCAGTATTCCACTGGCAGTTATGGTGGTGGTAAAGCTTTTCACGCGAACCTGTATCCAAGGACAGCTAGTAATAAAATAAAATAAATGTATTATCTATGATATTATGATAATAATATTTACAAACATTTTATTGTGTTTATAAAATATAAACTACTTAGTTTAAACAAATACTATAAACGATAATACGAGACAGTCTAGTCAAAAACTGGCGAACAATTACTTATCAGATCCGCTCGAAATTGTTGTGGATTTGCCTATTTTGCTCCTTATTATTAGGTATTAAAAATATGATCATAAAACAATTAATACTATAAACGTTTATATTATAGTACCTATTTGATTATAAGAATACGTTTTAAAATGAAAAATACTTATATTTTATAACTTTATAAATTACAAGTAAGGTAATAATCATGATACAAATAACAAAATAAATATTTGTTTCATGGTAATAATATATTTAATATACTAATTTTGTTAATAATAATATATAATTAATTAAAATTTCAAAGTTATACATTATACATTGATATATTATACCTATTTAGGCCATATTATATAGTATATTCGTATATACATGCACATATATCTTATAAATGTACAATTATTTTTAATTTTTTGTTTTTGGATAAATTATATTAATTAAATGAATCATTACATTTCTTTACATAACAATTGATGCTAGCATTTAAAAATGTATCTATAAATTGTATGTTGCATTCATTGCATATATTTAATAAGTATTTCTTACATGCATTATTTATTATTTGTTTAAATTCTTTTTTTACAAAACATTTTTTTTTTTTTAAATTAGTTTTTCAATATTAGCATGAAAAAGGGCAGACATATGCTTGGTGAACTCTAGTGTATTGGGAAAAGGATTCAGTAAAGTACATCCATCATATTCTTTCATATTAATGAACGTTTTATTCATATTTAATTCATAATTTTTGTTTCTAGATGCTAATATTTCTATACATTGTTCATGATTTAATTTACTACATGCCCAACCTGTAAGGTAAGCCATAGCATTTGCTGTTTCTTCATTCATTAATATATATGCGATATTCATTGGAATTAAATAATCATCATAATTTTCTATATCTACAGACTCATTAGAAAGTTCATATTTTAATTGGAGTTCAGTTGTCCATGATTTTATGTCTTTTGACAAAGCTAAAAATTCAGAAGCATCTTTTTCACAGTTGGCATTATTTGAGGGACTAATCAACATATTACAGATGGACATGCGAATGGTAGAATAAATTTTGGATGCATCTGGTGTTAAATTGTTTCCTCCTTTTTCCCTTAACCGTTAACCCTTTATAGGTTAGTGGCGTATATGAAAGCCACGACTGGGGTAAGTGAGTGCACCGAAGGCGTACTCCTTGTGGGGACTACCCTGATCGGTCAACGACTGTTCACCCGAAAAGAGTGTAAATAGGACCACTAGATTGCGAACGCCCTTCAATCCGCCGGAGGCGGATAAAATACTTTAGTCGTTATCACATAAAAATATG
Organism: Tetraneura akinire; assembly: GCA_021307375.1. NCBI lineage: Eukaryota > Metazoa > Arthropoda > Insecta > Hemiptera > Aphididae > Tetraneura > Tetraneura akinire. The sequence continues at coordinate 11,552 of JAIUCT010008076.1, forward strand.
TCGGACTCGATGTACCCAAAGAAATTACTTCTCCGCAAGAACACTATGGTAGCGGAAAAGCTTTTCACCCCCACCGGTATTCCACTAGCGGAACTATCGTGGCGGTAAAGCTATTCGGCTGGTAAAGCTTTGGTTGCGGCAGGAGTATCAAGCACCTAGTCTTTAGTCTACTATTATAAAACGCAAGTTATCACTGATCTTTTCTTCCAACGATTTTTTCTCAATTTTTATTATATAAATTCTGGAGTGAGTCGTACGTCTTCCTAATTTCCACATTTCGCGGTCAAGTTTTTATCGTCCTTCGATTAAAATCGGCTTCGGAATTTTTTACCCTAAACCTTTTCTCAATTCGGCCGTTTTGGCTTTCCCCTACTGCGACGGGTCGCCTTTCTGGAAAGTAAAACCGACGACCGATGATCGGTCTACGGGCGTCCGTACCGCGCTTTTCCTACGTTTGCGATATAACGTTTTCGGACAACGCCGATAACCGCGTTCGATGTCGCGCGGTAAATCGTTCGCGATAACCGACCGCCGTTTCCCCGACAAACGTCCGAAAACGGTGCGTCGGACCGCCACTCTCTCTCCGCCATTGAACGTTGCGCGACGTATTTTTATTTTACGTTTGCTCCCGTCCTTTTTATCCCTCAACGACGATCGGACGTTCGTTTTTTCGCGTTTTAAAATAAGTCGACTGCCCGACACCCTTTCCCCTCGATTTACGATGGAAACGTATTTTTTTCCGTTCGTATTTCTCGCGTATTTGTGGTTTTTTTCGCGTCGCCGTCGATCGCCGTACCGTAACGGAGTCGTTTTTCGCTGCCCGATCGGTTTTTCTACTGAAAACGGACTGAAAACTTTTTCTACGGTTTTCGGACCGTTCGCGGTCGGGTTTCCGACCGTTACGATCGATATTTCGCCGTAACTCGCGGATTTTTTGATATCGCGTAACACTTTAAATACACCGATTTTCGACGATTATTCAAGCAGCCACCGTGGCGCACTCGATAGGTAAGAATTAGGCGTTAGGTTAGGGACCGGTTAGGCAGGTTTCCTTACGGCGGTTAGCACGGCCGCCGCCCCGGTTAAATTACCTAATCTTAACCGGGTTCGAATCCCGATCCGTCGACGGCGGAGCGCGTTCGGTTTTTTGCATTGATTTTTTTTTCGTTAATCATCCGGCGCTATCCTATACGCGCGTGCTCATTGAACGCCGGGCGTCCGAACGTCCGCGTATGCCCGTTACGCGACCGTATTACCGACGGAATTATATTATGGCCGCCCGATTTCGACCGTAATAAATAATAATATATTTTATTACCTACGAGTTATTATTTTTTTTTTTCACGTTAAAAATACTTATATTTTGATTGAATATATTTAATCGTTTATTATACCCTTAATTATATACTCCGTTATTTTTTTGACACTATCTAAATACTTATAATAATTGTTATACACTATATCGATATGTCTCCGATTAAATTTCTACGTATCTATTCTCGACTCTGTAAAATTATACTTATGATTTATATACAAATCGTGGTCGTTGGCTTATATTATAAACGATAATTGTTCGAATGCATATGTTGTTACAGTTAAAAAATATAGTACGGGCGCTACCGGTATTACACTTGCAGCTATGGTGGTGGTAAAACTTTTCACGCGAACCTTCTGTATCCCTCTGAAACCTGACCGAGGTAAGTGAGTGCGCCGAAGGCGTACTCCGCGTGGGGACTACCGTGATCGGTCAAGGACTGTTCACGCGAAAAGAGTGTAAATAGGACCACTAGATTGCGAACGCCCTTCAAACCGCCGGAGGCGGATAAAATACTTTGATCTTTATCCCATAAAATTATGTCGGACTCGATGTACCCGAAGAAATTACTTCTCCACCCGAATACAATATAAGAATATAAGACATGAAAATAGTCAACAGCATAAAAATATTTGTGAGGATTACTTGTTGAATTTTAATGAAGTAGATGTAAATAATCTAATTTTAGTTAAGCAAACAGCTTGAAGTACAAAAAACTAGGGAAATATTGGAACGAATTATAGAAACTATAAAAACAATAGGAAAAAGAGGATTAAGTTTTCGTGGTAAACGCCACGAAGCAGCATATGATTTAACTGATGAAATTTTAGACCATGGTACTTTCCTTGAAATACTTATACTCTTAAGTAAATTTGATCCCATATTAAAAGACCATTTGAATTATGTAGTTTTAAAAAGTTAAAAA
>JAIUCT010008077.1:0-10920 GCA_021307375.1 Tetraneura akinire
AATTAAAGCCAAATTATATTGATTTAATGCTTATTTCTTGATAGAATCATCACAACAATATAATTAAAATAATGATATTACATTTTTAAGTTAAAGTAATTGATGTCTTATTTGTAAGCCAAGTAATTTTAAAATAATACAGTTATTGCATTAATATAAAAACATTATTATTATTATTCATATGGCATATTGCAGGGGCGTCATTTCAACTTTCAGCAGAGTATAAATTTGTCATAATTTATTAACAATTATTTTTTACACAACTTCAAGTTAATAAAATCCAACGTGTATTCTTAATTAAAAACAAATTAGTTTAAAATGTTTTTTTTTTAATTGACTTTTATTAAATTATTGTAACATATAAGTAGAAAATAATAACAATATGTATATATATTAGAAAATTTATATATTTTAATATAATATAATTAAATATACATTTTACATTACAATAGGTATCACAATTACATATACATACAATATACAATACACAAATATTTCCAGTTATAATATATATATATATATAAAATATAAATACATCAATATTGTATATTTATTTTTAATATATAAAACAAAACATAGATAATTTAAAAATAATGTTTTAACCTAATAACCAACTCGTTTGTTGGTAATTCATATAAATGAATAGGTGGACCTATAAAATCATTTACATTTTTCAAAACATAGTTATTATCTGATAAAGATTGACTTACAACATAACTAATTAAATGTTTTTTATATGAAACAATATTTAATGTTTTACAAAAAAAATATACATTTGTGTCAAAGCATAATATATCTAATAATTTATAAATTAATAAACTATGGTTGTTTTCATCATAAGTAGTTAGAATATGATTTGTTTTATAATTAGTATTACAGTAAGAAATAGAGTTATAGCAAATATAATTATTTAATGAAGTCATATTATTGATTGAAAGTATAAGTTTGATATTTTCATAATATTTAGAGGACGAAATTAAATAACCTGTACTCAAAGGATACCATTTCATTATCTTAAAATTTAATATAAATTCTGCAAAATTAACCGAGTACTTAATTGCCAAGGATGCAGGAATATTTATTCTAGAAGTTATGTTTTTACAATAAGACTTAAGTTGTTTATGTTTTGACTCAAACCTATAGGACCATAAAAATTTTAAAGGGCCAGATTGTCTAATAATATTACAATAATGGGTTAAAAAATGGTGCTTTGGCTTAAGTGTATCATTAAATAACTCCACATACTTATTGTTATGATACATAATACACTTATTTAATTTTGCAATATTTGAATCATTGAACTTTGGTAATAATAACAGATCAATTAATTCTATAAAATTAATTAAAAATTCCCAATATATATCATTTTCTGGGACCAAATCACCTACTAATAGGGGGAAGAAGTGTACAAAATTTTGCATTTCTCTAGATGACATATTTATTTTCAATTTATTTGATTTTATGAACTTTAATGGAGGAGACATATTACCAATTTCAGAATCACCATAATTAAAACCTTTTTTTCTATAATTTAAATATTCTAAAGTGAAATATTTTAATCTAATAAAATTAGAAATTAAATGACACATGTTATATATACAGATTCCTTCGAAAATATCGTGCATAATATCAACAGAAAAATTATCAACTACATGAAAATTTTTTATTGAATTAAATATCGAGTATTCATAAATCCCAGTTTGTTTTACATTATTTTGAGCAACACCTTCATTATAATTTTTTTTATTTCTTAGTGAATTAGTATCTTCAATAGCTAAAGTCTGTGTTTTTGTTTTATTATTTATACAAAATCGACAAAAAAAATTTGATGAAAATGATTTACTAAACCCTAAAACAGAATTAATACCCAAATTATCACCAATAACTAATCCTAAAACAAATTTTATATTAATAATTTTGTCTGATAGTTTAATATTTATACCAATATTTTCTAATTCATTAATTTCTTCAACTAACCTAAAAAATGTCCTATCATTACCAATGTTCTTGACATCACTGGTATTGAAAAGAGCAGCCACGAATATAGTATTTAAATTATGTCTTAAAAAATTTGGTGCCGAAGGAAAGGAATAATATACCCCTAATATACTTGAAGAGTGTGATCCAAGAGCATTATTTATTTCAAAGTCATCAAAATATAAGAAGTATGGTATTATAATTGAACTATCAACATTTAATAAAAGCAATTTATTTTTCCAAAGTTGACTATTAATAAAATTAGTATAATCAATTTGTTCATTTAAAAAGTTATGATGTTCAATAAATGAATTAAATATACCAGGTGACTCAAAATATTTTCTAAGTTGAAATTTTAGTGGTAGAATTACTCCTTTAGTTTTTTTTTCATCAATTGTATTTATATTATGTAAAACAACATTTTCAATAGTATTATTTAAAGTAATAATTTTAGGTTTATCATATAAATCTCTATTCTGTAAAGTATTTAAAAATTTAAATTCAGTATCAATCCCTTCAAATGGATCATTACAAAAGTTTATTATGGATGTTAAAAATTTCTTCGTATCATTGTCAATTAAATTATTATGATTTGTAATTTTTTCCAACTCTTTAGCAATTGATGATGTGATTGTTTTTGTAATATTATTTTGTAATTCAGTTGCCTCTTTTCTAGATAAATTAAATTTTCCATAATATTGGAGAGAAAATTGTAAAACTGATTTTTTTAATGACTCTAAGTCTAATTGGTAATTATTCAAATTAGAATCCATTGATTTATTAGAAGATGCATCTATTAGTTGATTATAATCATTATTAACAAAATATGTACACATATTATTTATTGAGTTTTTACAGGTTTTTTCAGTTGGTAGATTTATAGATGTTTTTTTAAACTCATTTTTAATATGTTTTGAAAATGATCTAAAGGAAGTAAAAGTTTGAGTGCAGTTAACATTACCACATTTATAAATACTAGTAGAAGTAAGAGAGTGATATAATTTTAAATGAGAGAAATAGGGATCTAAATTTGTAAATTTAGTTTTACAAATAAAACAAGTCAAATACATTTTAATATTTTGTATTTGTAAATTTTAGTTAAGATCGGATATAAGTAATTGAAGAGTAGGACTTTTAATATCAGTATCACATTCTATTTCATATATAAACTTTTGAAAGAAAGTCCAAACTAATACACATTGTATGGGATATTTTAAATTAAAAATATGATAAATTTTAAAGCATGTATCAACTGCTTTTACAATGTTAGAAAATTTGTAATATGTATTAAAGTAATAAACAAAAAATTCTTTTGTAGCTTCAGTACCACTTACCCCCACAACACAAATTAATGGCTGAAGAGTTTGTTTTGTTTCATAACAATTATCAATTTGAATTTGAATTTGTGAATGAAGATCGTTCATAGATACAACTTCTAGTAAAAATGCTTTACGGCTATCAGCTATAGATGTCTTAATAATCTTCTTTTTATTTGTGATTTTGTCCTTAATACATATTTTTGAAGTTGGAACCAACAATGAATTCATTAATTCAAATATACATTTATTTCTTGTATCTAAAATTATAAAATTAGATAGGTATACAGAATTTAAAAACAATGTATAAGATAAAATAAATCAAACTACCAATATCTGTATGACTGGCTTTTATCATTCGTTCTAATAAATCTTTACTATTTGAATCTTTTATTTTACTTCTCATTAATGGTATAATTTTTTCAACAAAATTATCCCATTTTTCAAATAAAATATTGTTTTTTCCTTGATGTAAATGTTCAAAATCAATATCAATCTGAAACACAACATTTAAATAAATTGATTTATAGAAATTTTCTTAAATATTTTAATTTCATATAAGAATATAAAATACATATATATAATATATATATAAATATTTATATTATCATTTTATTTTATATTGTTAGTTTTACAATGATGTGCGTTTTTTTTTCTATGTCTGAAGATACTTTTACTGCCCGAAATAATGCTCCGATTTTGACGAATAGCATATGTTTCCGGTTAAAAAGTTGATATTATTATTATAATTAAAATTAAAATGTTGTATAAATACCAATTGATGTCCAAATGATTGTTTATACATAGGCCAATTTTCAAGAATATCTGCAATAGTAGTACTGGCTGCATTAAGAAACTTTTTGCGATATTTAGCCGTCTCTTGCCATTTAATTAAAATGTCATCCAATGGTTCAACATTAAACTGCAGCCATTTTTTTATGTTTATAAAATATAAATCTATATTGGTAATAAAATAATACATTTTTAAATAATTGCAATTATAAATATATAATTCACATATATAATATAATATAATAATTTATATATAATATATTCTTCACTGAAGAAAATTAATTACATTTTAAACATTAAAAAATGAAAACAATTATTTTTCAAATTATTTTTAGATCATTTAAAAAAAAGGTTGAAGTTTATAAAAATAAATCATATAAATTTACCATTAATTTCATCATAAACTGGATCATCTAGTTTAATTAGATTATTTTTACATGTTTGAAGAACAGTTTTTTTTGGACTCCATAATTCTTGACGCCTAAGTTTTGTAATTGTATTATGATATTTTTGATATAGAATACCTTTTGGTTTATCTTTAGCTACTTTCATAAAATAAGTTTCCTTTAAACCATAATAATATTTATTTCACAAATGAACCTTTTTAATAGTTATTTTTTATAGCAAAATTAAAATTTTTAAAAAATATACTATATATTCTTAATTATACTAACCTTCACTTCAGATTTAAAATAATCAACAATATTATTTGCTACCTTTTCCAAAAATGTAGGATTTCCATGTATTTTATTATGGATCAAATACTCAATAACAATGTCTGAAATATGTTTACGACATGTATCATTCAACTTTTTATTTTTTAAATAAAATGATAAAACAATATGTCCATTTCCAGACTTCTGCAATATTTCTTCAATATTAAACTATAATAAAATTAATACATAATAATTCATACTTTTTCCTTATGAATATTAAAATTATTTTATTAATAATTCATAAAAATGATATAATTGTATAGGTACAATTTTTGTTATCAATTATTATTTTATAATAAATTATTAAGTGTATAAATTACGAGTACAAGTTACCTCTTCATTCAAACATACTGTACTGCTAGACGTACTACTATAAGAACATTCTGAATTTGATGATGTATTTAAACTTTTTAAGTTGTTACTTACTCCCTAAATAATATATATTATTTTTGCACATTAATGACATGAAAAAAAATGTGAGAAATATATTGGTACTTAGTAGTGACATACAGTAGTAAAATTTGATTGCCAATTCTTTAAATTGTGTTCAAAAATTATTCTCTGACCAAACATAGAGCTAGGACAAATTATATTTAAATGTTGTTCATTCATCAACTGCAAGCTTTCTATTGTAATTCCATGTTCTATTACAAATAATAATTGATGAACACTAATTACTTTTATATTAATACCTATAATTTAAAATGTATATTACATATTATAAAATCGACTTACCAATAAATACGTTAAAAAAACATTCTCCTTTCAATTCAATCAAAGTATTTAGTAAAGTGTTTTCTTCAATAAAATTTTCTTCATTAATAACTATTGTCGCACTTAAAATATCCAAAGTATTATGTGTATTTTCTTGCATTATGTCTTGTATTAATATTTAATAATATATTATTAAAATAATCACAATTTTAAAACAAAAATAAGAATATTTTACGTCGATATTAATATTATATTAATGAAATAATGATGCATCACATTTCTATACAAAATACACACAGAATAATAAATTCATATAGGTTAGGTTGGCTAAAAATGCGCGTGTTGCTCGTACTCTCTCGTGGCACGGAGTTATACACAGAACACAGAATAACAAATTCATATCGGTAATATATGTTCTAAAAATATTACGGATTTTCTACTATTTCATCCAAATATAACAATTTTCAAACACTCTGTCATTAATTTTAATACGTAGTAACGTTAAATATAAGATAACAATATATTGATTTAATGATATTTCGTTATACATGATTTATAAAATAAAATTAATGAAAAATATCATTAAAACTATGACATTTTCTATGAATATCATAATATTAAAGGATTTGTACATGCATTTAATAATATAAATGTACTTTATTTGTAATAAACTATAAACATTACTTTTAAGATGCTTGCATAAAAATAAGTAATTCTGTTTATTACAATTTGATTAATTTTAATGATATTATATTTACTTTAATTCTAATTATACTTATTTGTAATCAATTTACACATCATTAAATTAATAATGTATTTTTTTTGAAATTAAGAACGATATTTCTCTGAGTGATATTATATATAGGTAGGTACATTCTATAAATACTCCTGCCGCACAGGATACAGGTGTGCGAATCATAGCGTTTAATTTTATTTATAATTTGAATGCAATGATAAACCATTGCATTCGAAAAAACGATTCTGAGCGAAGTGCAGTCAATTATAATTTTCGTTTGAACTAAAAATATCAACTTAAAACAGCTATAAAAAAAAAATTGAGATTAGGGACTTTTCCAATATTTTAGTATGATGTTAAGTAATATGTAAGTATACTTCAGTAAAATTTTCAGACCTAATACCTAAAATTGACAATTTTATCACACATTATATACGTAAAAACGTGAATTTTACGAAATATTCAAAGTCCTATATTTTGGAGAAAAATTAATGTAACGGTTAGTAAAAAAATTTAAAAAACGGTTCCAAAATATTACAACATATATATAGTAGCTATGTGAACACCCAAAAAAATTAACAAGTCTCTATCTTTAAAATTGTCCGAGTTATCGTGAAATATTGAAATCGAATTCGTCGAAATTTCATTTTTCGCGATAAATACCGTTTTTTCATTTTTTCGTCGTTTTTTCTACCGCTTAGGGTCAATTTTGAGAAATTCGAAAAATGACCTAAATAAAGTACCAACTACATCCACTTTTCTACCGGAAACATACCCTATTCGTGAAAATCGGAGCATTATTTCGGGTCGTAATTTTGTTTATAGACAAAAAAAAAAAACAAAAAAAAAAAAATCACACATCATTGTAAAACCAATACATTCTTCGCTTCCCTCAGAATCTAAAAAGTTTTTGTAGGGACGCATTTTTGATGATTCGACAGGGGCGCCATAAAACCTAAATACGGCCCTGGTCAAAACGAACTATTTCCTATAGATTTTATAATTTTAAAATCATTAATATGTTCAAAATGTACTATTTGTATAATATCAATTTGTTCAAAATGTACAATTTACCCAATTGATCAAAACGTACTATTTCCTATTCCTATAGATATCACAATGAAAAGTAAAATAAATTAGTTAAATCGTACTGATTACATCCATTATTTCAAAACGTACTATTTCCAATTTCCATACTGATGTAAAACGTACTATTTCCTCTGTGAATAGTATAGGAAGAAAAATATATGCATGCAGAACGTACTATTTCCATGAAAATTAATTTATGACATTTTTTTTTTTATTATTTTATTTAAAATAAATAAATTAATATAATATTTAATATAAACTTTGTTTTTAATTTTAAAGTAATAATAACACAAATTATGATAAAAAAAAAAAAATCGTTTATTACTTTAATATGTTATTATTTATTCCCGCTTAAATTTAGTGATACCCAACACGTTTTTTTTTAAAAAAGAAAACGTTTTAAATGTTAAAAACAGTGTTTTTATGAATTTTCATATTTCGTAATAATATTGAACTTTACTGATTAGTAATGATTGGACGTCAAAAAATCACAACGTGGGTTGCTGTTTAAAATAAATACAATATAATATTATAATATTATAGAATATCGTATGTTCTTGTCACAAAATTACAGTATAATATTATTTGTTATTCATTTTGTCAAAACAAAAATACATAATATATTATAAATAATTATTCTAGTATAATACGAGTACCTACCTATATTAAACATCAACAACTTATTAATACAAATTAAACGTTGGGAACTACAAAGTTAGTTTGTGTATGTTTCGTGTATGCGTGTGTAAACAACAATGTATGCAATGTATGATTGCGTGATGTATTATGCGGGGTTAGAGTACGCACTCGCATAATGGATAACATATCCAATAATTATTGTTTTGTTATTTCATGGAATTGATCGATAAGCGATAATAGCACACTCACACTAACGTTCATTTACTTCGCATACACTAATATTTATAATATTGCCTATACAATACTCTTTATTAAATGCTCTACTCCAGCCACCTTAATAAAAATATTATCAATATTCCCTTTAAATATCATTAAGTTTATCCAAGACAGGCGATAATGTATTATAACGTCTTGACAATAAATCGAATGTCATTTTCATTTTACAATAATATTGTTATTGTAATTTATAATTTTATCGAATTTCGAGAACATTCAATACATAGTCCATCCATTTCAAAGAGGATGTAGGCTGTAGAGACGCGTACAATCTTTCGCACGTGCTTGGAGTGGACGTTATTTTTACCTTTACACACACATGTACATAATTATATATGGGCTATATAATAATTATATTTTATTAATATATATTAGATATAATACAATGAATAATATGAAAATAATAATTTAGGAAAATGATAATATTCATGTGGAATACTGGATTATAATAATATTTTAACAAAATCTAAATCAAAATAATTTTTTATTCTTATAAGTTATACCATACCTAATATTATTATTTATTACGACCATAAATAATAATATATTAAAATATTAATATTGAAATCTAAAACGTCGAAATTTCAATTTTCGTGAAAAATGGCGTTTTCTCGTCATTTTTTCATCGTTTTTCCTTTCGCATAAAGCCAATTTTGAGAAATTCGAAAAATAACCTCCACTTTCCAACCAGAAACCTATTATGCTGTTCGAGAAAATCTAAGCATTATTTCGGATAGTAAAAATGTCCTTAGATATAAAAACAAAAAAAACAAAAACCAATAAATTTTTCACTTCCTTGAAAATTTAAAATAAAGGCCAACATATTAGTATTGCATAAAAATGTCAAAATATCGAAAAAACATTTGTTCCGTCCCCTTCGTATAAAGAATCTAGTCAGAATTTCGATATTCTCATTTTTCAAGCCTCCACGAGCGTTTTTCTTCGTGCAATCGTACGAGCGCATACGCGTTTTACACCGTGTATTCGACTAACGTACACGGGAAAAAACTGTGTTGTATTATAACAACGTATATTGATTTTGAATAATTTTTCCACCGTTAAAAAGTAAAAATATCGAAAAACTTTACTAGTGAACCTATTGAGAAGTCCTGCAAGTTTTAAAGGGATAGCTTCGATATCCAGGAACGGACGACAGGGGCGGCTTTTAAGGTGGGCCATAAGGGCCATGGCCCCTCCCCGAGACTTTTTATATGAGATATTATATACCTAATATGTAAATACTATACACTATAATATAAGATTATTAGTATAATATTCATATCAAAGTTGACTTCAAAATTATTAAAATTGATATAATGTGATATAGATATAGATTTATAGGAACACATAGGTTTCGTTTGAAGCATGGTATAATTTTAATCATAGAAGTTGTTTATCAGTTATCATATATGAATTTGTAAACATATATAATAACCATAGACCTATTAACTAAATGGACTGCGCTTACAGAAAAATTTACTCAGACTTTTTGCTGATGAGCAAAAAAAGGTATTCTGGAAGAAAAATTATTATAAATTATGTATTCCATGATTTTATGTGATAATAGTCTACATTTTAACGAATGGATCGTTGCAGGAACTATTCCCGACGTTCCAAGGATCTAATACGCATGCGCGTATAATTTATTCTTATGCTGATTCTTGATTATATTTCTTATCAAATTGTAAAAACCACAATATTAATATAAAATTCATGGAAGAAATAACAAATTTACTCTTTTTTTCTTCCATAATACCTTTTTTTGCAAAATTACTTAGTCTGATTTTTATAAACGATGGGGGGCGAGGAAGGCGCAGTCCATTTAGTTAATAGGTCTATGATAATAACTTGTGTAAAACAAAAACACTAGTAGTGCACTAATGTATACTGTGTTTGTGTACGTGTAGTAACTCTAGTATTAAGCGTTGTTAATGTTAAGTTTAAATTTATTATAATTCAATATGAACATACCTAAGTGAAAACCTAAAATAAAATACGAGTATATAATATGTTACATACAAAATCCGAATTTGTTAACTTCGCGATTTGTACAACGATTTTTGTACATTTCCCGAAGTGTACACATTTCGCAAATTGTACAAGAATATTGTTGTACAAATCGCGAAGTGTATATTATTTTCGTTGTATAAAGATTCTTCAAAATAACTAATATATTATAATAGGTACCTATTCCAAAAACAAATAAGTACCTACAAAAAAAAAAAAAAAAACAGTTTACGTGGTATATAATATTTTAAATGAAATATCAGAGGTATAAATGTATAATATACTATTATACATTAATTAATAGTTAAAATAATATTATAGTTATGGTAAAAAAGATAATAATTGATCAAATAAAAAATAATAATAATAATTGTTAAATACAAATGTATTAAATAAAAGTATAGTTAAAATAGTTAAATAGTCTGATATTTCATTTAAAATAATATATACCTACTATGTAAACTATTTTTTTTTTTTTCTTGTACTATTTTGAAGTACCTATCTACTTACTACTTTATACAACAATTCTTGTACAATTTGCGAAATGTACAACGTGATTTGTACAAAGTATCTACTTGAAATGTAACAAAAATCGTTGTATACAAATCGCGAAGTGTACAAATTCGGACTTTGTATGTAACATATATATAGGTATATT
>JAIUCT010008083.1:0-15164 GCA_021307375.1 Tetraneura akinire
ATAAAAAATATTTATTTAAACCATACATTATACGGCCCATGGGGGGGATCCGGACCCTAAGTCCACCCCCTTGGTTGCGCCACTGATACAGCGTATCACAGTGCTCGCCAGTTCCACACAACTAAATCTCTCATTAAATATTATCTTCATCTACATATTATGTCGCAATCTTCGTCTAAAATTTCACCAGTCATCACCCTCTAGAATTCTGCATCTACCATTTCTACCTATACAACTATGAAAGGCACTTCAAATGCGACTTAAATTTTAAAACGATTGAGCGTATATCAAGATAAATTATTGGTTGTCCACAAAGCGAGTATCAAAATTCTTCTTACTAAACTTATTATTTTCAATTATAATACATCATGTTTTAACTATAGGTTTATTGCTTTTACGAAAACTTGGAAATTGGCTTATTAATAGTTTTCTCTCTTCTGAACATGGTCTCTGTAATTACAATATATTTAGATGTGACAGATTCCCTCAAGCCAGCTGCTTTAATCATGGTGGTGTTATGTTAATCGCTGTACGTAATGACTTTGATTCTTCCCTATTCTTATACCTTATAATTGTGTTGAGAAAATATTTGTTCGCTCCTCTCATAACACCATAAACATTATTATTTGCAGTCTTTATATCCCTCCTTTTTCATCTATTAAACTTTATACTGATCATATAAATAATGTTGATTTTATTGTACCAGAATACCCAAATCATTGCCTTATTCTCATTGGTAATTATAATCTACCATTCATTTCATGGTCGAAAGATTCACATGGCCTTAGTTTTCTAGCTCAATCCATCACTGAATACATCTTCATTCCTGAAACACTTGCATTTCATGGTTTCCACCAACACAACTTTAATTTAAACCCTCGCCACACTTTTCTAGACCTCATATTCTCTAATCTTAACTCCATAAATGTTAATCAAGCTCGTGACTCATCCGTGCCTGCTAATTCGTTCCATCCACCATTCTCTCACTATCACACGATTTTCGTTTAATATCACGTGAAATTTTGAAGTTAGAGACTTGAACATTTTTTTTGATATTCACATAGGACATGTATATATGTAGTAGAATTTTGGAACCGTTACGTTAATTTTTGTACAAAATATTGGACAATGAATATTTCGTAAAATTCTCGTTTAAATATATATATATATATATATACAGTTTGATAATTTTGACAACTTTTGGCATCAAGGTCTGAAAATTTTACTGAAGTCAATTTACATAATACTAATCATCATATCAAAATATTAGAAAAATCCCTATTCTCAATTTTTTTTATAACTGTATAAACTCGATATTTTTAGTTAATCGAAAGTATGAAAAAAAGGACGAAAAAAGGCATAATCTGACTGAAAATTCGATCTTAATCATTTTTTCGAATTCAATGGACCAATGGTTTATCATTGCATTTTAATTATAATTAAAATTAAACACTATGAATGTACACCACCTGTATCCCATGCATTTTTTTTTTTTTTTTATTTGTAACGTCTACCAAGGATTATATAATTTTCGAAATATAAAGTCTGTTTGTGCAGATGGTATCCAAGGTGATTTTTTGTACAAACTTCGTTCTGTTCCTAAATGTTATCACATGTATATATAGTACCTGTGTGAACAACTAATAAAATTTCAAATCCTATCTTTAAAATTGCCTAATAATTAATTGTGAAATATTAAATTGAATTCATCGAAATTTCAGTTTTCGTGAAAAATGCTCTCTTCGTGTTTTTTTTTTTTTTTTTTTTTTTTGTAGTTTTTTATTGCTTGGGGTCGATTTTCATTAATTCAAAAAATTGCTTAAATGATGTACCAACTACATCCACTTTATATATATATATACAATAATGATTATAAATCTCTTTATTCTAAGTACAATATTTCACTAAATATATTAGGTATATATTATTTTTAGTAAAAATACGAGTACAAATATCCAATATATCAATTAAATCATTCACATCACCTATTCGTATTTATGATAATTATTCTTAAATCTCGTTTAATAATAATTATTTGATATGTATTTTTTAAATATTATAAATTACGAGTATACATAACTTTTTATATATTTAGATGCTGCCGTCGAAGAGAAAGGCGAGTACTACTAATATTCAATTTATACTGACAAACGATACTAAATTTAATATAAATGAAACATGTATCAACATGTAAATAAACATGTATGATACATTTAAAAAATAATTATGTATTATATTTTTTGTTGAAATCTCTTAAAGTTTAAAATGAAAATCAGATAATAATTAAACTTTGTATTATATTATATATTATTACCAAGGTTTAATACCTAAGCAAATAATTTTCCTGTTATATTATACTCTCTCTAATAGTTAGTGGTATAAGTTAGTGGCTAGGTTTAATTAGATCATTATTATGAGAAAACAGGTTATTAAATTTGTCTTATTGGTGATTATAATCTACCATTCATTTCATGGTCGAAAGATTCACATGGCCTTAATTTTCTAGCTCAGTCCATCACTGAATACATTTTCATTCCTGAAAGACTTGCATTTCATGGTTTCCACCAACACAACTATCACCACTACTCTCTTCTTGAACTCATATTATTCTCTTATCTTAACTCCTTTGTTACGAAAATCACTCTTCGCTATTCCTCTTTTCCATCGTGGTATACTAAGGATCCAAGGATCTTGTATTTTTTTAAGTCTCGCAAGCATGCCTAATTAGTGTCATCCCAGCTGCTATACGATAACAAACATTTTTCTTTCCTTCGTGCTACATTCAAATATATCTCCGAGTAATGCTACCGTTACTTTGTCTCTCGTACAGAATCTTCTCTATTACGTAACCCTCGATATTTTTAAAGTTTCGTTAGAAAGGACCACTCTTCTCTATCTTTACCTACAAGTGTTACACTCCATGGTCTTTAGAGCAATACTCCTTTCTATACCACTAACTGCTTTGCTATGCATTTCTCTTCTGTATTTTCTCTGCCTTCTCAGACTTCATCCCAGACATTACATCCCATCTATAACTTTCCGCTCCCGTGTAATGACCATTTTGGAATCTGAACGAAGTGAAGAATGTATTCGTTTTACCAAGATGTGTGCCTTTTATTTAAGTTTATATCTGAAGACATTTTTCTCCTCGATACAAAACTTCAATTTTAACGAATAATATATGTTTCCGATTTAAAATTGGATGTTATTTGTACTTTATATAGGTCATTTTTCGAATTTCTCAAAATTGACCCCATGCAACTAAAAAAGACGAAAAAATGATGAAATAACGACATTTTTCCTTTGATAAATTTGATTCATCAGCTAAGTGATAGATGATTATAAAAGTAACTATAGTGATAATATAATAATAATTATTATTGAAACTAATAGCATTCAAAATAATATAATTGGATCTAATAGTGTATCTAATCATTTATAAATAAAAATTTCTATCGTAAATCTTATAATACTTGTTTGAGCACCTCCCCGGGTGTTGGCCCATCACAGATCATAGATCTAAAAATAAGAATTGACGAACCATTCGGTGAAATATTCATAATAGTGTTAGGTGATTTTTTCCAATTACCAATTGTATTGTCTATAACGTTATACGATTGTTTCAATGAAACGTTGTCAAAATATTTGGCGTGTTTTTTCTTAATAACTTGTGTTAATTTTAAATCAGGCATAGGCCTTCTAAAGGCTTTTATATTTTTTTTTTTCATCTAGAGTATGTAAGGAAAACTTCTTTTTCCAAAAGATATTCAACCGAATTCATGTTTAAAATATAATAAAAATAAAATAATGGCCTGGGTAAAGCAAAAGAAAACCGTTACGTTAATTTTTCTACAAAATATAGGACGTTGAATATTTTATAAAATTCTCGTTTTTATGTATATAATGTTTGATAAAATTGGCAATTTTTAGTATCATGGCCTAAAAAATTGACTGAAATATATTTACATTATTACTAAACATCATGTCAAAATATTTGAAAAATTCTTTTATCCATTTTTTTTTTATAGCTGTTTAAATGCTTAACGTGATTCGCTCTTCCTTAAATCAAATCCTAGTTGATGAACAACATGGCTTCCGACCTGGGGGCCTATTCTTAAAATCGTACGAACGGGATCCGTATACGGAAACTTTTGCTTTCACATACATTTTCGTATGATTTTAAAATATCCTATTCTTAAAAATTTTCCGTATACGGACTATTTATGTTATGTGAAAGATTTTCACATGATTACTTCGGATGGGTATATGCGTGTGAAAACAGTGTTCCGTATACGAATACCATTTTCATTCCTCAATAAATAAAATAATTTATAAATTACCGTATTTCAAAAAAAAAACCTATAAATTAATACAATAAATTTGGAAAATATAATTTTACCGCGGGAAAAACTATTTTTCCCATGAAATACATGTACTATTCCGACGTTGCCGCTGTGAACCATGGGAAAATCTTTCATATGCGGGTAATTCGTAGGAAACATATCCGTATACGGAAATTTAAAATTTAAGAATACCAATTTTTATCCGTATACGGAAATTAATCATGTGAATAGTTCGTATACGGATACCGTTCGTACGATTTTAAGAATAGGCCCCCAGGATGGAGCACCGTAGAGGAGAATAGACATCATAACTGAGACAAACAGCTTCCTTCTTGTCTCTTTAGGGCCTCCTAGGTTTGGCATAAGTCTTCCAAGGGCGTTTGCCATCTTTTTCGCCTTTCTGGCCGCTTCTTCGACGTGGACCTTGAATAGGAGTCTTCGTTCCACTACCATCGCAAGGTACTTCATTTCGTTCTTCGGCTGGATGACTTGTCCGTCAAGTACTATCCTTGGGACATCGAACTTGTACTTATTGGTAAACACCACCGCCTCTGTTTTGTTCACTGATAGAGTGAGGCCTATGTCCTTGATCTCATCCGAAACCAGCGCAAGCGTCTCGTTAGTAATTCTTTCTAGATCTGGAATAGTTTTTCCCGAGCTGATTACGAGGGTGTCATCAGCGAAGCCGATGAGACTAGACCCAGAAGGAAGCTGCAGATGGAGGACTCGATCGAAGGCCAGGTTCCAGAGAAATGGGCCGATGACAGAGCCCTGAGGGACACCGCATGACACCTGGATCTCGACTTTTTGGTCTCCAGCTGTAGTTTCGGCGGACCTCCCTGAGAAATAGTCTTGGAGAACTTTCTTTATGTATGATGGAACTTCAGCATGGTTAAGTGCCATCATGACTTCGTTCCAGCCGATCGAGTTGAAGGCATTCTTTATATCCAAATTGATCGCCACGCAAAACTTGGCAGAAGGATAATTGATTTCGGAAAGGATCGTTTCCTGGAGTTTCCGCACCGCGTCATCAGTTGAGACCTGTTTGGTAAAACCGAATTGGTTGGGGGACAAGCCGCCTTTACTGACTATATGCTCGTGTAACCTTGCCACCAACAGGGACTCGAAAATTTTTCCTTTCTTTATCTGTGATATTAACATTGATACAATTTAGTAATTGTCTAAGTCGGTATAAGTCATGTCTAGATAATGTAATATGATTATAGTGCCATGAAGTTGGCCCACCCACTTTAACCAATCATCTCAAAATATGTGCCAGTATTTTGCAATTAATTTGCAAGTATTTGCAAGTCCGGTTTTAAAATTTGCAAGTCCATATTTACCGCCATTTTATAGGGTTAAAGGGATGGGTGGGCTACCTGAAGTTGGCCCACCCATCCCTTTAACCCTATAAAATGGCGGTAAATACTTAACAGACAACTTAGGTAGACAACTTGTCCAAAAAATCTGAAAATGGTGTCAATTGACGCGTTATAATTTGCAAGTAATTGCAAGTCCATTTTTAGAATTTGCAAGTCGCTTAGTATCCGTCACCGAGCTTTTAAAGTTCTGAAGTTGGCCCA
Organism: Tetraneura akinire; assembly: GCA_021307375.1. Lineage (NCBI taxonomy): Eukaryota > Metazoa > Arthropoda > Insecta > Hemiptera > Aphididae > Tetraneura > Tetraneura akinire. The sequence continues at coordinate 5,927 of JAIUCT010008083.1, forward strand.
CCCGACTTGTCCAAAAAATCTCAAAATGGTGTCAATCGACGCGTTATAATTTGCAAGTAATTGCAAGTCCACTTTCAGAATTTCCAATTCCCTTTCACCCCAGTTTAACGGAGTTTAAAGAAAGTGTGGGCCATTACAGGTCGCCCACCCAATTTGTCCTAGGAAAATAAAATGGTGTCAATCAACGAGTGATTTAAGAAACTCTAGTTTTATATACAGCTTACTTATTGTTTAATTTTTTTGGAATATGATTTAATTTTACATTATTTGGGGCCTTGGGATAATATTCGTTTCAAATTAGAGATGATTACCAAGTTCTCTTTTTCCTATTCTATTTCCTCCACATTGCCATTGTTTGGTTTCTGTGTTATAATTATCTAAAAAATTTTGGATGATAATTATCTGCTATTATAAAATAAAAGTTATCAGTGTTTCTTTTCTTCCAATCATTTTTTTCTTATTTTTCTTATATAAATTCTCCAGTGAGTCGTACGTCTTCGAGATTTGCACATTTCGCGGTCAACTTTTTATACTCCGTCTATTAAAATACGTTTTGTAATTTTATACTCAATACCTTTTTTTAAAAAGCCGTTTTTCTGCCGTTGTTCTGCTTGAAGTTTCCATGATCGGCCGGCCGCCGCGATAAACAGCCGGTCCTTATCTCTACTCTCCGACCACAATTGCCGGGAAAACGCGTGATAACGGAATTTCGCGCGGTAAATCGTATATTACGATATTTTACGTTTTTACGTCCTTCCATAGGCCTATCAACGGAATTTAGCCGCCCGATATCAACTTAATATAATATTATATTTTAATAATACCTTTTTTTTTTACAATGAAAATCACAACTATTGTTTAATAATTTTTACTATATATTATATCGTTATTATAAATTATATCGTTATAATTATGTCACCCGTAATATATCGACGTATCCGTATGATTATACACTACGACTTCATTTTTTTTTTTTTTTTTATTACCATCAAAATACTTATACTCGGTTTTAACGTTTCATACTTTATGCGCTATATCATCGTAATATTATATGTCAACGTATCGATTCTTGACTCTGTACAATTATATATGTGGTTAGAAAGTGTTAAAGTGAAAAATAAAGTACAGGATATATTATACAAAGAAAAAATAAATAATCAGATTTTAAGTTTTCTATATTTTTTTGGTAAAACATTTGTAACAGATATATTACAATATTACATATTTAATATACATACATAATACAATATATTTCATTTATTTTAAATTATACATAACGTTTATTTTTTTTGTGAAGTGATTATATGGTTTAAGTCACATATTATGGTGGTGCTATTATGAATCATAATAATTGTTTGAATGTACAATGTTATATTGTATCTGTATTATAAAATACAGAAAAAAAAATATAAAACAATAATTACAATATTACAGATAGAGGTTACTATGTTTTTTGGTAAATCATACATGTAACCACAAAGATAAATAATAATAATAAATCTTATAAATTACTTATAATTTTTAACGTTTCACACTATAAGCACTATATTATGTAACTCTATATCTTACCCCATCGATTCTTGGCCAAGAAAAAAAATACTCAGTACAATTTACTATCCAAATACTTATACTTGGTTTTAATCATTTTTAATTTTTATCGTGGTAGTTAAATTATATTATACACAATAATTATTTTAATGTATACAATGGTACAGTTGAAATATATAGTGTAGGATATAATTTACAAAAAATAACAAATAATTACAACAATTTATTGATTTAAATTTTCTATATTTTTTTGGTAAAACATATAAACATTTGTTACATATATATTACAATTTTACAATATAATATACACACATAATAAAATATGTTACATTTATTAGCACAATAAAATTTTATATTAAAATTAAAAATATTAAAAAATAATAGTCACATATGATAGTGGTGATTTAATAATAAGAGTAAAATATTTTAAAATATGGTAACAACGATGGATAGTGACGGCGGGCATTTGCCATATATTTTAAATGCTTAGATGTTTTTATTCTATACAAGATTTGAATTTATTGTTTATAGTTATTAGTGTTTTCGAGCCAATTATTTTGCACAAGAACAGAATTAACGAAAATGTAAAATTTGCGTAGGGTCTACCGTGATCGGTCAAGGACTGTTCACCCGAAAAGAGTGCAAATAGGACCACTAGATTGCGAACGCCATTCAATTCGCCGAAGGCGGATAAACATTTTAACCGTTATCCCATAAAAAGCTACTTCCTCACTCCAACCACGCCAGTATTTTACCACCAGCTATGGTAGTGGAAAATCTTTTCAAAAAAGCTTTTCACACCGACAGCTATGGTGGCGGAAAAGCTTTTCACACGCACCAGTATTCCACTGGAAGCAGCTGGTTCCTTGCTAGTTATTACATAAAATATAAAATACAAGAATGAAGATTGAAGGTAATCTATAATATAAAAATGAATCGCAAAATGTGTTGGTGAGCGCATAACTCAACAACGCCTGGACCAATTTGGCCAAATCTTTTTTTAAAATGTTCGTTGAAGTTCAAGGATGGTTTTTACGGCGAGAAAAATTAGAATTATTGCTGGAAAAACCCTAAAAATAGCCCTTTTCTTTTTCTAATACAAATGATTTGTAACTAAAACGTAGTCAATTTGAGCTTTATTGCTATGGTATTATTTTTGCTTTATTGCTATGGATAGTGTTTGTTTAGTTCGTGATTAGTGAAAAAATAATTTAAAAAAAAAATAATTAAAAAATAATTTATATTTGATATGCCTCCTTTAAGACGAAGCAATTTAGGTAGAAGAACCAGACATGCTACAAACGAAGCTAATTACCTATCTAATCGTACTGCACAAGAACGTGACGACGGAAATGAACGTGAAAGAATTCGGATATCACAAACGCGTGAAGCGCGAGCGCGACATTCAACTAATAATCGCGCAAGTTTGAATCGAGCTGCTTTCAGTTACGATGTGTCAATTGACTACAGTAACTACCAATGTGTTGTTATTGGTTCTATGAACTCGGTTTGCTCACACTGTAAGGCATTAAAATACAAAAACGAAGCCAATGGATTGTGTTGCGCAAATGGTAAAGTGAAATTGATACCATTGGATCCACCACCAGAACCATTGTACTCATTGGTTTCAGGAATAGGAACAGATTCTATACACTTTTTGACACATATCCAACAATATAACAATTGCTTTCAAATGACTTCATTTGGGGCAACAAATGTAGTTCGGGAAAATTTTATGCCAACTTTCAAGGTATGTATTATAGCAGTTACTCATAATTATTTTAGCGAACAAAATTTTCTGTCACCAAAGTTAAGATGTGTCACTAATCTTCAATTTCTTAATCATTACGAAATATATCACTTAGTCATCATATTATATGGTGATTCAGTTTCAGTGACACTTTTATTATATTTTATATTTGATAGATATTAGTTAAAACTAAATATATACTTTTTAAGATCAAATATTATTTAAGTTTGATCACTGACAATCCATTAATTTATACCACACCATAATATTTTTTTTTATTTACAGATACAAGGGCAAATATATCACAGAGCAGGTTCACTGTTACCAGTGTCAGATAGCGACAACAAATTCCTGCAAATTTATTTTATGGGCAATTCACCACAAGAAATTGATCTGCGTTGTGCACATAACAATTTAGTAAAGAGGTCTATTGTAGAACAATTACAAACTTTATTTCATCAACACAATCAATTGATTATATTGTTTAAAACTGCCCTGGATCTGATGCCATCCGATAATCACAAAATTGTAATCAGAGCTGATAAAACACCTGCAGGTCAACATACAAGACGTTTTAATGCACCAACTATTGATGAAGTTGCTATCGTTGTAGTTGGAGAAAACTTGGAATCCCGTGATATTGTTTTACATCGTCGGAATGATCAATTACAACGTATAAAGGAAACACACCGCTCATATGATGCACTGCAATATCCCATTATATTTTGGCAAGGTGAAGATGGCTACGATTTCTCAATAAAAATGATAAATCCCATTACAGGTAACTAAAATATTAGTTTAGCTATGGCGATAATATCTCAGTCATTATATTATGTATTTGAATGTTATTAAAACAAAATCTATTTACAGGTTCTGAAACCAACAAAAAAGTCAGTTCAATGAACTATTATTCATACCGCCTAATGATTCGGGAAAATGAAGATAATCACATATTGAAATGTCGGCGATTATATCACAAATATGTTGTTGACATGTATGTTAAAATTGAAACGGAGAGATTAACATTCATCAGGTTGAATCAAACCAAACTCCGATCTGAAGAGTATATACACCTTCGAGATGCGATTAATACTGATGGAAATGCACAGAATGTCGGTCGGATGACTATTCTTCCAGCAACATACATCGGAAGCCCTCGGCATATGCACGAATATGCTCAAGATGCCATGTCGTATGTTCGTCATTATGGTACAGCAGATTTGTTCATCACATTTACATGCAATCCGCAATGGATAGAAATCAAGCGGGAGTTATTCTCTGGGCAATCACCCATTGATCGTCATGATATTACAGCCAGAGTCTTTAGACAAAAGTTGAAATCTTTAATGGATTTCATCGTAAAACATAATGTGTTTGGTGAGACACGCTGCTGGATGTATTCTGTGGAGTGGCAGAAACGAGGATTGCCACATGCACACATTTTGATTTGGTTGGTTGAAAAGATAAGGCCAAATGAAGTTGATGCAGTGATATCAGCTGAAATCCCTAATGTACAAGTAGATCCTGGATTGCATGAGGTAGTTATCAAAAACATGATACATGGTCCCTGTGGAACTCTTAATCAAAATTCACCGTGTATGATGGATGGTAAATGTTCAAAACGATATCCACGGACATTAATATCGGAAACAATTACTGGTAATGACGGTTATCCATTGTATCGTCGCAGATCGACAGGAGAAAAAGGAAAATCAACAATTGTCAAATTAAATCAACAAGATATTGAAATAGATAATCATTGGATTGTTCCATATTCACCCATTTTATCAAAGACATTCAAAGCACACATCAACGTTGAATCTTGCCATTCAGTGAAATCTATTAAATACATTTGCAAATATGTAACCAAAGGGAGTGATATGGCTGTGATTGGAATTGGTGCAGAGAATTCCAATGATGAAGTTACCCAATACCAAATGGGCCGCTATGTCAGTAGTAATGAAGCAGTTTGGCGAATATTTTCTTTTCCTATTCATGAGAGACACCCTTCTGTTGTTCACTTAGCTGTGCATTTAGAAAATGGACAAAGAGTGTATTTTACAGCACAGAACGCAGTACAAAGAGCTGCTCAGCCGCCACCATCTACTACATTAACCAGTTTTTTTGAGACATGCCAAAACGATGATTTCGCACAAACATTGCTATATTCTGAAATGCCAAAATATTATACCTGGAATCAATCCTCAAGGAGATTTATACGACGGAAACAAGGAAAACCAGTTCCAGGATATACAGATGTATATTCCACCGATGCGATTGGCCGGATTTATTCAGTACATCCAAGCAATGATGAATGTTTTTATTTACGACTGCTATTAGTCAATGTACGTGGCCCAACATCATTCCAACAGTTACGAACTGTTGATGGTGAATTGTGTGGATCCTACAGAGAAGCCTGTCAACGTTTGCAATTGCTTGAAAATGACGCTCATTGGGATCAAACTCTCAATGATGCTGTAATATCATCACACGCTCATCAAATACGAACATTGTTTTCTATAATCATATCTACATGCTTCCCATCAAACCCAATTGATTTGTGGATCAAGTACAAAGATTATATGTGTGATGATATTTTGTATCAAATACAGAATTAAATGGGAAATCCAAATATACAAATCAGTGAAAAAATTTACAATGAAGCATTGATTTCAATTGAGGACATGTGCTTGATAATGTCAAACAAACTATTAATTCAATTAGGCCTGACCGCGCCCAATCGTCCAATGCATGACGCTCTTAACCAAGAGGTGCATCGAGAAAGACTGTATGATCTCAACGCTTTGAAAGAATTAATTCAAACAAATCTTCCACTGTTAAATGAACAACAGAAGTATGTATTTGAAACTCTTATGAAAGTAACAAATGATGAAACTGGAGGGATTTACTTCTTAGATGCACCTGGTGGTACAGGAAAAACTTTTTTGATTTCATTAATATTAGCAACAATTCGCTCACAAAATAAAATTGCACTTGCACTCGCTTCGTCGGGAATCGCAGCAACTTTGCTTGAAGGTGGTCGAACAGCCCATTCAGCACTAAAATTGCCATTAAATATGCAAAGCAATGAAACTCCAACCTGCAACGTTTCGAAGAACTCTGCAATGGCAAAGGTTTTGCAGCAATGTAAATTGATTGTTTGGGATGAATGCACGATGGCACATAAAAAATCTTTGGAGGCTTTGGACAGAACCTTAAAAGATCTACGGAGCAATAATAACCGATTTGGTGGTGCAATGATTTTATTAGCAGGAGATTTTCGTCAAACATTGCCGGTGATTCCACGATCAACGCCAGCTGATGAACTCAATGCATGTCTAAAGTCCTCCAGTTTGTGGAAACATGTCAAAGTACTTCATTTAAGCAAGAATATGCGTGTCGAGTTGCAAAATGACCAATCTGGAAACATATTCTCTAAACAACTCATTGACATTGGTAATGGCAAATTTCCTATAGACATGTTGACTGGCTGCATTAACTTTCCTCAAAGTTTTTGTCAGTTAACTCGATCAAAAGATGAACTTATTCAGAAGGTGTTTCCAGATGTTTCTCAAAATTACAGAAACCATGATTGGTTGAGCGAACGAGCTATACTGGCTGCAAAAAACATAGATGTAAATGTATTAAATTTCAAAATTCAAGAACAAATTACAGGCGAATTGAGGATATATAAATCAGTTGATTCGGCTACTAATCAAGATGATGTAGTCAACTATCCACCGGAATTTTTAAACTCGCTGGATTTGCCAGGATTGCCACCTCACAATCTTCAATTAAAAGTTGGATCGGTGGTTATAATGTTGCGAAATATCAACCAACCGCGTCTTTGCAACGGTACACGGTTAGCGATAAAAAAATTACTAAACAATGTGATAGAAGCAACTATACTTATAGGAAAGTATAAAGGAGAAGATGTTCTCATACCGCGCATCCCAATGATTCCGACTGATGTGCCATTTGAGTTTAAACGACTACAGTTTCCAGTGTGTCTTGCTTTTGCTATGACTATAAACAAGTCCCAGGGGCAATCATTAAGTGTTTGTGGTATTAATCTAGAAAACCCATGTTTCTCCCATGGTCAATTGTATGTTGCCTGTTCCCGTGTTGGAAAACCATCAGATTTGTTTATCTATGCGCCAGGTAATCAAACAAAAAACATCGTATACCACAAAGCACTACAATGATAATAATAATAATTATGATTCACATGATTAACAATAAAGCGATTACTTACTTTTAAATCCTTATATATGTTTTATTTAATTATTTTTTATTCACAACGCCCTATCACCAGGGTGACGGTTCTGTTCAGGAGAATTTTTTAATATACGTAGGCACAAAAACTGCCACATTACAAATCTTTTTGACAGATACCTACATTATAATATTCTCTTTATAAACTATATTTATATATAATAATAATATTATAATATATTATATAGGTATTATATATAATATATATATTATTATACAGGGTGATTTTTTTATCATGATCCAGCGAATAACTTTAAAAATATAAGTAGTTTTTAAAATTTTTTTTTTTAAATCATTACTACACATTTTGATCTATATTTTTTCATAGTTATAATATTTGTACCCTCATCCCTTATATGATAAAACAATATCAACTTTTAATTTTCAAATGGCAACATATGTTTTAAATAGTAAAATCTTAAAGAATGCATTTAAATAAAATTTTAGACGTGCAGTTTGTGGAAATCCGACTTATACTTCACGAGTAATTAACATTTGAAAGTATAGACGAGGGGAGTTCGCGGTAACATCAACAATAATCGACATATCGCATCGATAATAATTATATGATTTTAAATTTCGCAACATAATCGATATTTGGTTCATTATCAATTACCAACATCGATAATGGATCTTAATATCTTATTGAGTTACTATCATTAATTAAGGTATCATAATTATTAATTTGTGGTTGCTGCATGCTCACCAATATTATAGATATAAATTAATAACAATGTTAAGATTAAAGGTAGATTGTAAAATAAATTACCGCTAAATACTTATTTAGTTAACCATAATAAAAAGTGTTTAACTATTAGGAATTAAACAATTTTAAAATAAATCATACACTTTTATGTTTTATTACTGTTTAAGTTCATTTTATTTCATAATAACCACAAATTAAATTATGTAATATTAATTGTAAAACGTGTTGAAATAATAAAATGCACGACTATGTAAATTATTTTTATCATATTAAAATGTTATAATATTATCATTTATCAATAATTATAATATAATTTATTTTATATTTAATTTAATTTAATTTAATTTTTATTATTAATTTTAAAAATAATTAATTATAAAAGTATAATTTAAAATTATTCAAGTGTATATTTATACAAGATATAGAATTGGGAAAATAATTAAATAACAATATAATTTATATTTAATATATTCTATATATTTCACATAATAAGGAAACTTAATACACATTTTTCTAATGTTTACAAAATAATTTAAAATTATAATTTTTCATATTTTGTTCATTATACATAATTTTTAAACTTTTAATTCATTGTTTCTTTTGAAAAGTTGTCCACTATGCCTCAATTTTATAGTGTTGTTGAGTATACAGATATGCATTTAATTTATGGTCAGGCTTTAAAAAATTCAAGTCTAGCCAGTAAGAATTATCTGAAACAGTTTCCCATGAGGAAACAGCCGTGTAAACATACTTTTAAACGCATTTTAATCTATATCAAACATGTTAAAACTTATTATATAATAATTATTATATTATGTATTATATTCAGTCTATTTCTTTTACCTCATTAACTTGAGTAACGATAGAGTAAGAATAAATAAGATAATATTAAAATATATTATGAAATTATGATTATTATTGGTTGCGAATTTATATATGTAATGCATGAAAAACCCAAT
>JAIUCT010008088.1:0-17417 GCA_021307375.1 Tetraneura akinire
TTATGAAATAAAAGTATATTATAACCGATTTCATATTGATAACTATGTTGTACATTTGCCATATAATTTAATAGTTGTTTACTTTACAGTTTGTACGAGTATATTATTCATTTTACTATTGCAAATTTGCAATAATTTCAACATGGAACGTTTTTATAGTTAGTTAAAAGTTTTAATGACAAATAAGATAGTATATGGAAAATTAATCGTGGAATCTAAAAATTCTATTTATTTTGAGATTAATAAATAATTAATATTAATTATCACATAATTATTAAGTTACTGCTTTTCATTCTAGTATGATAATACTACATACAATATAGCATAGGACAATAATTACAAAACGCAGTATTTACAATTTTTTGTATTTATGTATATTGTGCAACTCACGTTGTCATAATAGTTTACCTAACTTGTTTCAATAAATAGTAATAAATTATTCAAATTAAAAATATTCATTTAGTATATTATATAATATTAAAATAAAATAGTTTTAGTATTAAACAACATTATATTACAAGTAATTTTTAATACTTTGCCTGTACTCGTTTAGTCATTCTATAAAATGCCTAGGCGTTTTATGCTAAAATTATATTTTTTAATACTTTGCCTAAAATAGATCGGTATTATATATAATTCCTAGGCATTAGGCATAATGCCGAAATTATATTATACATATTGCCGATAACATATATACATATTATATATATGCATGTATAATATTGGTGTACATGGCTCTTTAAAAATACATTAACTTATGATTATAATTCAATTTATTACCTAATTTATTTATCTGTAATTTTATTTGTCAGTTTTTCTTGAAATATGATTTTGTTTAATTCTTAATATTCAATATAAATTACTACTTCAATATAATTATTTACTTAATTTATAGGTAGTAAAAATTGTAGTGAAACAATTTTATTATTATAGTTTTAAATCATAGAGGGGTTTAAACAATCTTATGCCCGAGGAGTAAAATGTCTTAATACGGTCATCGTTTATACGCATAGTCATATATCGCATGTTCTATTTTAAATTAATCAAGAAGGTATAATGTTATCAAGTAAATAAAACATCTAATAATTAATATAAAATTAATAAAAAAATATTGTTCATACCAGGATGGAGGTGAATTCCAAAAAATACGTGTGCCATAAATTGATCTATAATAGGTTCTATAAAAAATCCAATGTTAAATATTAATAACTATAATTAAAGCTTTAATTTTTTAGATTCTGAGCGAATAATGTATGGGTTTTACAATGATGTATGTCATTTTTGTTTGTTTGTTTTTTTTTTTTTTTTTGTCTGAAAACACTTTTATTACTCGAAATAATACTACGATTTTCACGAATAACATATGTTTCCAATTGGAAAATGGATGTTGTTACTTCCTTTAGTTCATTTTTCGAATTTTTCAAAATTGACCCTATGCGGTAGAGAAAACGACAAAAAATGAAGAAATAACATTTTTCACGAAAACTGTAATTTCGACGTATTCGATTTCAATATTTGACGTTAACTCGGGCAATTTTGAAGTTAGAGACTTGAAAATTTTAAAGGTTTTTTAATATGACATTGTACTATAGGTGTACCTATATGGTTCCTGTATAGTATATGTGTGATAAAATTTTGCGTTTTAAATATTCATAGATAATGTCAAAATTTTAATCAATTCCTACATTATTTGACTGAACTTCGCTCAGAATCGTTTTTCGAATGCAATGGTTTAACATAATATCAAAATATTAAAAAAATCCCAAGTATCAATTTTTTTTTATATTTTTTTAAAGTTGATATTTTTAGTTTAATTGATAATCTTAGAATCCATACAAGTATTCTTATTATTTCTCAATATTTTTTCAAATAAAAAAATAAATTATGAAATCAAATAATTTGAAAATTTTATTGAAGCATAAAGATATAAATTTAAATGAAATTCAAAAATAATAGTTATTAATTCTTAATTCTCAAATTTTTGTAATTGTTTTAATTTTAATTTTTTGTTAAATCTATAATTATGGTATATATTTATGGTTTATTATTATTATTATTTCTTAATATTTTACAATAATGTTAAATAAAACTGAGAGAAAGATCACTAATCAGTGATATTTGGGTGATATCAGAGATTTATAAAGTTGATGTAGTATATTATATAATACAATGTTCTTGATCATGATGAGTGTTTAGGTAATATGCAGTAAAGAAAATTAAAAAACGAATATATTATAATATTCTCTAATAAAACATTCTGAAATCCATAATAATTCAAAATAGGTATATCATGGGACAATAATTAAATTCTTATTAATGTACACATAAAAAATAGTAGGTATAGCTGAAACATGAAAAATAAATACAAATACACATGGTACATATTAATAACACATGGAATTTAAAATTTTTTGTCTGTGTAATTATTAAAGAATACAGGTATATAAATAACTATTACCAGTGCCCGTAGATGAATATTATAGCGCAACGTAAATAGAATAGAATATTCAAAATTACGAAAAATTTTATTTTCTGATAGTACCTACGTATATAATTTAGAATAGAATATAATTTATATTTAGGTATAATATATTTAGATACAGATATTATAAATGATAATGAAATTAATTATGTTATACGCAAGGATTTCTTACAATTTATACCTATACATAGTACAACCGATCATAATTTATCGTCTGTAATTTTGCAATTAATAAAAAGTCTTGGAATTAATGATAAATATATGATTGGCCAAGGGTATGATGGCGCTGCTGCGAAGAGTGGCAATTTTAAAGGTGTCCAAATGTCAATTAATTGTAACTTATTTAAAGCTATAGAACATATAGAAACAATAATAAATGAACTAATAAGTAGAAAATATAGATGATACATTTAAAAACATATTCAATAAAGCAGAAAATCTTTTAAAATCTATTGATGACCTAGAAACTATCAAAATTCCTAGAATAATTGCCCGTCAAAAAAAATCGTTCTAATATTAATACTGATTGTCCTGAAAAATACTTTCGTACAGCATTAGCATTTTTTGATGATTTTATTAATCAATTAAAAGGTCATTTTACTAATAATAAAAAAATTATATCATCACTATATTTATTACTTCCAAATCAATGCATAAATTCATTAATTGAGTAAAGTGATTTTATTTTTATTTTTATTTTTTGGATATGGATTCACTATCAACTGAATAAAAACTTTGGAAAAAAAAATGATCTGATAAATCCACATTAGAACGACCTACCCAAATAATCGATTCATATATAAATTGTAACGCCAACATTTATCCAAATATTTCATTTTTATTAAGAGGTAGTTTTAATAACTTTACTGGTATCAAATGCAACATCCGAAAGAACATTTTTTACTTTGAAAAGAATAAAAAGTTACTTACAAAATGCAATTGGGGTAGATTAGGTTAACTGGATTAGCATTACTTAGTGTTCATAGAAATATTAATGAAGATCCAGATGTAGTAATCAATCGATTTTCAAATGAAATAAAAAAGAAATTTAAAATTTTTAATTTAAATTCAAAATTGTTTTATGTATTATTATTTATTTTTTATTTTATTATAATAATAAGAATTTTTATTATTATAATATAATTATTTTTGTAAACATTAAAACAATGAATATATTTATTTTTATTAATTGAAATAAACAAACTATTATATTTTATTTATAAAATATTAAAAACTTCAAATATTTACTTTTTTATTTCCCCCCTCCCCATCACCGAGAAATTTTTGTCTAGTTACGGCCTTGGAGAAAATTATCAAACATTTATTGTAGGTAATTTAATTTTGTTTAATATATTAACAGTATATTAACATATCTTAATAAAAAAAATATATGTAATAACTAATAACATAATGATAGTATGCAGTAAATATTAACTTACTTCCTACTTTATAACATTCAGGATCATTATCTTTAAAATAAATAAATTAAGAAACATATAGCTTAATATAAAAAAAAATAATTTTATTACATTTTTAGCCTGTATAAAGAGATCATTTTAAATTTGTAGAGAGCACAATTTCCTTTATATGTTTATTAAAAGTGGAACCTTAGAAACTACTAACCCTGTCCAATGGTTAATAAACTTCACATATACTCTGGTATGAACTGCAGTTTGATACCCTATGTGTTAGGTATGAATGACCTCATCTAGTATAAGATCGCATAAAACTGAAGGAAAATGATCCCATATGCATAAAACACGCACAAGGGCAAATTTAAAAAATTCTGTTTTTCCCATGGAAAAACCAATCGACACTCAGTTAAGCGTAATATTTCCTCAAACCTCATTTAACAGGGTCAAATCATAACAACCTTCATTCAAAAAGTAGCAAAACTTAAAATTCAGCATCATATTCCAACAATCCTTTATATTCTTTGAAGTTCATCACAACCTAGTTCAACTTAACTTTGTACAGTACAGTTTCTGTAATTAATATATTCACTAAAAATGTGACATGTCGAGTCTTTTTTTTTAGGAAACCAAGGACATACACATTAATACGTCTTGTTTTATACCTGTACCGAATCTTATTGAATTTACTTCATTATATAAAGGGGAGAAAACAAATATATGAATAAAACAATGTTATTAAGCAAATATAAAAATTATGTATTAAAAGAAATATGATCATATTAATGTTATTAAGAAAAAAAATTTATTTACTTTATATTATGTGGACATAGTGCAATTAAGTAAAAAAATAAAATAAAATATCCAAAACATATATGAAATCAACAGAAATGATAACTTTATATTATTGTAGGTATATATAATTGTGTGTTTATTTTAATGTAATTGTCGAAGCCAATCGGGGTCCTTACTGGCGGTTGCCCCAATGACTTGCACAAAAGGGATTGTAAATGGATGTAACGGGGACCGGGTAAAAAGTTGGTAAACAATAACAATTTCCTCTCTGTGTCGCAATGGCAGACACACGGATATATTAATATTAAACACTAAAAGTTTAGGCGCTCACTTACAAACACTTAATATATGATATCATGAATTTTTCGACACTAATCTTAACAATTAGTACCTATATATAATATTTATAAAATGCTCGCCAACCTGACCACCGTGTTCTGACGTGAATTTTGCTACCGCCCTTCGTCCTCCGCAAGAATGTTGACACACTGGACTCGCGTGATGAAATATTAGTATATTTGCTTCACTGCACAAAAGTAGAAATAACTTGTGGATGGTCCACGCAGTGATACATCCAAATATAATTTGAATATACTTCGACTAATACCGCAACCGTAGTGACACACTGACACCAAGATGAACATCCGCACATATACGAGTAAAGAGGGTTCGGCACGGAAAATAAGCAATTCGCCACATATACTTCGACGTGTTATCAACGAGACGACGACCGAGAGAGAGATCGTGGCATTTTTAGATGCCCCACCGATAATTGGATTCGCGACGTTTGTGTAAAATCCTACTATAGTGTTGGTCGTTTATAACGTTCGAACAGTAATACATTACTGTATATTAAAAGAAATACACAATTAATAATTATTATTTTAATTTACTTACTATTTCTATAAAAAAATATCATAAAAATTATAAAATTTGGTGTCTCATCTAAAAAAAATATTAATTAATATACACTTTATTAAACAATAAAAGTATAAAAAATGCTGACCGGATACTGATATGGAAAGGAACTGCTAGGGAGTTTAGTGAGAGTACCTACTGTACTTTACTACTTTACAGATAATCATATGAGATTACTGTTGGTGTTTCATCAAAATCTTAAACCCAATAAGGCAATAAATACAAAAATACTTACAACAAAAGTTATAATGTATTAAAAATTAAAATTGTATATTTTTTAACTTTTGAAATAACAAAATTATTAAATTAATTTTGTTTATAATAAAATATATTTATTTGTATATTTTAGTACATTTTTTTTAAAAAAAAGCGAATTATTTTCAAAATTGGTATGCTCCTCACACATGAAGTCATGAAATATTAAATTTAGAAATAATTAGAAATAATTGTTAGTTATATGACAAATACAGTAGAAGTAGTATACCAGCACACATTTTACACGAATATTTCGAGTAGGTATATGCGCATGCGCAATATAACTTGCATTTTTTTTAATCTCACAACCTTTTATGTGTCGAAATTCGAATAGATACTGATATAATTTTTTTAAACATCTTTGAACTTTAATATTTAATCTTTTTGTTCTATTTCTAAAACTGACTAAATTATAAATGCACATATTAGTTATAGATACTATGATATTTATTTAAAATTAAGATTTCTCTAAGTTACCTAAGAAACAATAACTGAAATTTTATCCAATTTTTATAGTTCAATATTTTCACGAAATATTATGGTTATTTGAGTTATTTTTAGTAGTTTTTCTTTTTCCAGAAACTAATTATTGAAAAATTTGAAAAGTACTCAATAGTGTTATTTTCTATCAAAAATATAAAAAGTATTCACATTTTGCATAAATAAATAAACAATTTGTAATTAGAGCAATCGGATCTATGTTAAAAAATATTTTCAGATTTAGAGTAGATATTATTATACTTTGTAAAAGTTTGGATCTTTATAAAAGTAATTAATTATTTTTTTAGTTAGAATAAAATTTTTTTATTTATTTGAAAATTTAAAATATAATATATATATTCAAAAGTTTAAATATACATTTATATAAATTAATTATTATATGACATTTTACAATATTATTTTATAATGATAAGGATAATATAACTAATTATTTTTAAATTCACATACCAGTTATACCAATATTATTTAATTGATCTTAATTTATAAAAAAAATCAATATAATAATATTATAATTAATATATTAATTCATTATGAATGTAATATCATAAATTATTATATTACAATTATTTTTTGGTAATTAATTTTAGTATATATTATTATTAGAATGATAATTTACCTTAAATAATGTTATTTAATAATGTAAATAAAATAGTTTAGTGTAGCTGTGGAGGAATATACTTCTTAGTAGGTAACTATATAAAATATAAATTTAATTCACACAACGTGTGTGCACCATGTATTGCTTGGAACTTTGTAAAAATGCAATGAAATTACGAAATTCAAAAACGAAGATATTGTGGCGAAAATTTGTAAGTAATTATAAGTACGAAATGACTGCTGATTAACCGTACATAAGTTAGCAAATGAGGTAGGAATCTCAATTGGATCTTATCATGAAATTTGAATAAAAAATTTGCAGACGAGAAGAATGTTGTTGATAAATTCGTTTTGCGATTGTTGACATTGGAACAAAATATAATCGTTCTATTGTTAAAAAACCACCTTTAAGAGCAGTTTTAATCATTGTTTGCGTTTTTGTTGTATATTTAACATATTTCAAGCAAAACTTGATGCACAACATTTTGGACATAATGAAAACATCGTACGAAATGATCTGACTGAATTTAACACCGTGTAATATTAAACTGAGATAAGGTAGTGACTTTGGGAAAACCCAATTTTAATCCAATCTAATTTCTTAAATAAAAATTAATAAAATTCACTAATACCAATACGTGGAGAATACATCTATTAACAATTGAAAACGTTATCATGTGTAGTTTAGGCATTATTACATTTGCCCTGGTATTATTTGAACAGACCTCGTATAAATGTATAATATCATAAATTAATTATTCCTCTATTCAATATGAATTAATTTATTTCCCTAAATAGTATATTTTTTAAAATGTATTTTGTATTTTTTTTTTTTTTTTTTTTTTTTTTTGCAAAATTGGAAATTATATAATTTTATAATTATTAGTATAATTAGATTATTTTATATATCCTTTTTTTCATTAAATATATATAAATATATACATACTAATGCAATCTTTTCATAAAATAAATAAAAAAAAAACATTAAAATGAAGTAAAATGTTCAGTTTATTATTAAAATTCAATTTTTGACAATTGATAAAAGTTCTAAAATTTTTCACGTATATAATGTATAAACAATGAATACAAATTTTAAATTTTTAATTCCAATATTCGTGAGTTATTGTAAAATATTTAATAACAAATTTATTAAAATTAAAGTTATCGTAAATGTAGCTAAAATTATTTGCTAATTTATTAAATTGATAAATAATATTAGTTATGGTTGTAACTTATTTATTGTGCTATTTAATTTTTTTTAATATAAATTTCCAATTTTTATTTAACTCTATTGCGAAAAATTTGAGAAATAAGAAAATATCATAGATTATCAATTTTACTAAAATTTGTTTTCTAAACATCAATAAAAATAATGAGTGTGGAGTTTTTTGTAAGATTTTGAAAATACCTTAAGTAATATTATGGAAATATGTTTCAATAAAATTTTCAGATCTTTAAACCCAAAATGGCTAATTTTATTAAGCATTATTGAAAAATATTGAGAAATAATAATTAAAATCCATATATGTCATAGATTTTTGGTTATACCTACAAAAGATTTGAACTTTAAACAGCTATAAAAAAAAAATTGTAATGTAAAAAAATCTAAAGTTTATTTTTATTGTTGAAAAAATATCTAAAAAACGACATGCCCCATTGTAAAACTATTAACTAATACATATTTTTTGATTCTGTCAAAAACTAGCAAAAGTAATAATATTGTTTAAAAATTAAATTGTGTACAATATGGTAATAACTAATAACCAATATAATTTTAAAATCTTAAAGACTTATATTTCATTGGTATAGTTAAATATTAAATAAAGTTATAAATAAATTAAAATAAAGTTTGTCAACATTATCAACACATTTGATGATTATTTTATTAATTTTCGTGAAACTAATAAATTCATAAAATTACCAAAATAATTATAGTATAATAAATTCCCAAAATCTCATCTGATATTGTCCTATATCCTATTTGTGAATATCGAACCACATCTACTGTTTGATCATCTTTTGCAGTATTCAATCTAACGATTGGTTTTCAGCAACTACCATTTATTTTTTATTTTGCATATGACATTATCGGATTATAAAAAATAAATACAATTGCAATACGATGATATAGATAATTTATAAACTATAAGATAATATAACAAACAAAGTTATATTATGACTATAAAGTTTTATATGTAACTTGATAGGCAGACTTGGTAGCTTTTGGAGTATTATCTTTCAGTCTTACAGTCTTACCTTCAGATCCTTCAACCATTTCACTGCAACCGCCTCTACTTTATGCAGTTTCTCCAGGCCTCCAATAAAATTATCAATAATATAATGTATTATTTGTTGCATTCCACATTCACATAGAGGGGATTCTACTTTTCCCCACTTGTGCATTAGTTAGTTGCATTTCTCTTGTTCCGTTCTTGCTGTGTTTAGTGTTGTCCACAATGCCCTTGGAAGCTCGAAAACTGGGACTTTCAGCTCAGGGTTGTCTATCAGTGAAACGTTCCGCACTCCAGAATTTTTTCATCACTTCTTCCAGATTTCCACCATTGAATTTTTGCTGGTTAAAGGTCACATATCGGGTGTCTTGATTTCAAAATTGTAAGAGGGTGTGCTGTGAAGTCGCCATGTAGAGGAAACTCGGGATGTTTTATAATTTTAGATTCTGAGCGTAGCGAAGAATGTATTGGTTTTACAATGATGTGTGACTTTTTTATTTTTTTTTTTTTTGTTTTGTTTTTAAGTATAAAGACACTTTTACTACCCGAAATAATGCTCCGAATATCACGAATAGCATATGTTTCCAGTAACAAAGTGGATGTAGTTGGTACTTTATTTAGGTTATTTTTCGATTTCCTCAAAATTGACCCTAAGCGGTAGAAAAAACGACCAAAAAATGACGAAAAAACGACATTTTTCAAATTTCGACGAATTCGATTTCAATATTTCACGATAACTCGGGCAATTTTGAAGTTAGAGACTTGAACATTTTTTTGAGAGTTCATATAGGCACCATGTATATGTGATAAAATTTTGGAACTGTTATGTTCATTTTTCTACAGAATATAGGACTTTGAATATTTTGTAAAATTTTCGTTTTTATGTATAATGTTTGATAAAATTGGCTATTCTTGGCATTAAGGTCTGAAAATTTTACTGAAGTATATTTACATATTACTTAACATAATGCCCAATAATGCTTCGATTTTTATGAATAGCGAGTTTCAGATGTAGAAGTGGATGTAGATGGTACTTTATTTAGGTCATTTTTCGAATTTCTCAAAATAGACTATATGCGGTAGGAAAAACGACGAAAAAACGGCTTTTTTCACGAAAACTGAATTTTCGATGAATTTAATTTCAATATTTCACGATAACTTGGGTAATTTTAAAGTTAGTTACTTGAATATTTTTTGGAATTTCACATAGCGATTATATATATTTGTGGTAAAATTTTGGAACCGTTACATTAATTTTTCTACAAAATATAGGACGTTGAATATTTCGTAAAATTCTCGTTTTTATTTATATAAAGTTTGATAAAATCGGCAATTTATGATATTAATGTCTGAAAATTTTACTAAAGTATATATACATATTACTTAACACTATATCAAAATATTAGTAAAATCTTTATTCTCTGTTTTTTTTATAACTGTTTTAACTTGAAATTTCAGTAAAATCAATATTTAAATTATTTATATGGATTTTTCTTATTAATATATTACAATAATGTTAAATAAAATTGACAAATATTTTTTAAAAATTTTGAAAATTGAATTATATAAAAATTATGTAGAGTGTTCTTTTATGTACTATATGTGTGATAAAATTTTTCGTTTAAATAATTAATAAAAAATGTCAATATTTTAAAAAATACCTACATTATAATCTGACTGAACTTCGCTCAGAATCGTTTTTTCAAATGCAATAGTTTATCATTGCATTCAAATTCTAATTAAAATTCAACGCTATGATTCGCACACCTGTATCCTTTGCGGCAGGAGTATCAGATCTTTTTTTTAAATCTATATTTCTATTGTTGTTACTTACTACGTCGTAAATTATATAATGTATCTAAAAAAATGTTAAATTAACTATTAATTATTTTCTTAAAATTATAATATAATTTTTTTTATTATATACTAATACTTGAATTATTTAGTGAAAATAAATTATTATACTCGTATGTATTTACACTCAAAATATTCTATATCTAGGGAAATTTTTATGATAATGGTTTTGTTCTATGTATCGCCACATTGCTCTAAGTTATTGAATTGTAACAGATTGGCATAAATACTATACGTTATATTATACAATGTATATGTATGTACAGGTACCCGCCGTTTTTTCCGAATCAAAATTCCCGAATGAATTTTTCTCAATTAGTATTTTATCCGAAAATCTGAAAACCCGAAACCTTTTATTCCGAACGACTTTTCCCGACGGTTATTGTTCTCGAAATAAATCTTTTTTAAAATTTAAAAATTTTATTATAGCTATGAGCTATAGTAACTATACATTCTAATAATTTTTCCGTGCGATAAACGGACACATGTAAAATCGCATGATTGCCATTATCGGACTTTATACGCATATTATGTTATTATACATTTTATTAAATAATTTTTTTTTTGAGCTATAATGTTCTAAATAAAAGCTCTAAAAAAAAAAAAAAAAAAATAATAATTTTTATTTTTTATATGCATTATAATTCATTGATTTTTATATTTTATGATAACGCTATAGCGTTATATATGTTATTATACATTTTATTAAATAATTTTAATTTTTTATATTTATTATAATTTATTGATTTTAAAATCGATTCAGGTAAAAGGTGTTCGGTAAAAAAGGTTTCTGGTCAACGGACTTTCGGAAAATGTATCATTCGGGAAAAAGTTCATTCGGTAATTTCGATTCGGGAAAAAGGCGTTCGGGAATTTTGATTCGGGAAAAATAACGGTAACCGTATGTACACAATCTTGCGAAAATCTCTCACACGAGAGAAAGAAAAATCTATAGGTACTATATTTCCACAATGAATAAGCAATCACTTTTCTGTGTGCAATATTTTTATAGTACCTATACACTTTCAAATATAATTATTAATATTACATATTAATATTAGACATTATTAACTGATTCAATTATTTTATATTGCCATAAAAATTATTTTTAATTGTAATATTAAATGAACATAATATTATACCTCCTTGTGTAGTACTATAATACAAATTTAAATTTGAATGCACTGAAATTTATAAAATAAATTTATTTATTTATTAAAACATTTATTATGCTAAAATAAGTACAATGAGTATTGTGTAAAAAACAATCAATGAAATATTTTTTTATGTACAAATAAAAGATAAGACATTACATTCAAATTGTTTATTTCGAATATGAATTTCTTGTGTGGCCAAGTTGGCGGTATTTAGGTATTCAAAAAACGAAAATAAAAAAAAATTATGAGACAATTGAGTGCTCGTAACCGTTAATATTTAGGTTAAAAAAAATATTAATATGAGCGACTAAACTCATAAATTATGAAATTAAATAACTGACTAAAATAATTAAATCTCCCATTAACTTTAGAATAAAATATCAAATCTTATACAATTAATAAAAAAATATGGCGTATCAGAATTTATTTTGATGAATTAATTATCTATTTTTACGGGTTTTGGGCTCACTAAATATTTTCTTTGTGTTATGAGATAATCCGAATTTCTTAAATTAATGATACCTTTATAATTTTATCTGGTAGTTCTTCCATATATAAAAAACAAGGTCGCTAATACTATTGTGGTCCGGTTAATGATATGTTAAATAAGGATATACGTCAATTGATGGTGCAAAATTGACCGTGCGAAAATTGATCGCGGTAAAATTGATCGTACGTAGCAACTGATCGCGAATAAAACAAAAAGCGTTTTTAAATATAAAATTCAATAATTAATACATAATAATACTTCAATAAATTATAGAAAATTTTTTCCTACATAATAAATCAATTTTGATTATTTAATTGATATACTTAAGGTACAAAAAAAATCTCAAAATTCTTTTCAAGTGGAAGAGACGCTCGCTATACGCCTGAAGGCTTCGCTCGCTTCCTCAAGTGCCGCTTTGCATAGAACTGACTATGACATACCTACCTTACACCTACTTCATAGACCTAATACTGTTGCGGATAGACAGTGATTTCGCGAGATCTTTGGATAAAAACCTATATATTCCGGTCATATAAAATCCGGGAATATATACAATACACAGCGACTTTTTCCGTCAACATGCGTTCCGGACTAATACGGCTTTTGGTTTTTTAATTCCGGGAAAAAAGGTCCGGAAAAATACGTTCCGGAATTATACATTTCAGAACTATACTTATTTCTGTCATTATACTTTTTTATCCGTGATCAATTGACGTTACACCATTAAATAAAATTGACTAAAGAACTGGTTTGACCAATGACAATTATATGCTGAGATACACAACAAATGTGTGTGTAGTATAAGTATATATAAACTATAAATTGAACAAATGGTTTTGGTAAATATATAATTATTCAGATAAATAAAAATTACAGATGTTTAAATTTTTAAAAGTATTAGTGGTGTTATATAGCGTTCATTTTAATTCGGATGGAAATCCGTGTCTACATATAACTGGTTGAAAATTATTATTGTATAACGTGATTAATACATTAACTATTGTGAAATTAAATTAAAGTCTTACGTTAAGTTAAGTAATACAGCGTATTATGTCATTATGTAGATTATTAACGTTGTTATAATGGAACTTATATAATAATATTCTCATGCGTTTTTTCTTTGTATGGAGGCCAATATTATGATTATTTATTATTTTTTTGTTATTCTACAATTTATAGTTGATAATTTTTTTTCAATGTCATTAATAAATGTTGTTACTTATTAATTTATTATTTATTATTATTATTTATTATTTATTTATTATTTACTTTTTTCATTTTACAAATGTTGTTTGTTAATGATTATATTGTTATGATGGCTCAGGTTATTTAAAATGAATAAGAAACGCAACGCTTTTAGTGGACTGTATTCTTTTTATGCTTTATTAAATAACAATTAACAATCGCGGAGTCGTCCGACGCTTTAGCTTCTAGCTACGATTCGCGACTAACAATAAATTTCGATATTCTCGATTACAATAATCTGTGCGACAGCTCGGTAAACGCGCCGTAACATTATATTATTAATTATTATAAACGTTACATTAATTCATAAAAAATAGACGAAACATCTCTTTGTGAATATTATAATAATTATATAAGATAGTCGATAATCTAACAAGTTATTTAAAAATAAAGTTTAATTTAATTTAAATATTTACTTTTTTGTATAGTATATATTTTTATAAAATTTAATATGTAACTTTTACCCACCAATAATAAATTATATGTACGTATGATATGAATTATATTTATTATAATACGATATATGTTTAAAAATTGTATTTATATTCATTATAATAATAATATTACTCAGATATGGGTCATTCAATACAAAAGCTAATAATAAAAAAATGATATTTTTAGTTTATTGCAATATTATTGGTATATACAATGTCAATAAATTATTATACCTTATACAATCATATCTCATTACGTTAGATACTTTTAATATTTTAAAATTTGTAATATTTGATAAAAAAATCAATGACAGGGTTACAGGTGTAAAGAGGATAGTGTTGAATTTTGATTAACATTTGAATGAAATGATAAATGATTATATTCGTGAAACGATTTTGACCGAAGTTCATCAGATAACTATATATACCTATTAAAATTTTTACATTTATCACTATCTACGTTCAATATACGAGTAAAACATTTATCATAAAACCCCTAAATGAGACACCTAAATCTGACAGTACAGTACTTCGATCAGAATCGTTTTTTGAATATAATGATTTATCATTATAATTGCATTCAAATTGAAATCAAAATTCAACACTATCCTCTTTACACCTGTATCCCTTCCCTTGCTTTTTATACATTAAATAGCTATATATATACTATATAATATAAGATCTATTCAATAATTTTATTATGAAAATAGGGAGGAATATAATAAATATAAATATTTAAAATATATTATTTATGATTATTTATAATATAACAAAAATTGTTAAAAATAAAGTTTAGTTCTATAGGCGTATGGATAATTCGATATAAAAAGGACATTATCATCTGTTGATGAAATTTCATTCTTCTTCTTCTTCTTCTTCTTCTTCTTCTTCTTCTTCTTCTTCTTCTTCTTCTACTAAGCCTTCTCTCCCAACTATTTTGGGTCGGCCACCTAAGTCCTATACCTCCATTTAACTCTATCTTCCGCATCCTCTTCACTTACACCCACTTTCCTCATATCACTTTCCACCACATCCCCCCCCCCCTCAGTTTCACCCACTCTTTCCATCAACATACATTTCCTTTACCAATCTTACTGCCTCTGTCTCATCCTTTCTTAATACATGCACGAGCCATCTCAATCTAATCTCCCTCATCTTTTTCACTAACGAACCGTCTCCTACACTACCTCTTATATACTCATTCCTAATTTTGTCTTCTCTAGTAACTGCAGTCATCCACCTTAACATTCTCATCTCTACTACACTTATTCTTTGTTCCATCTTCCTCTCTACTGCCCAACATTCCGTTCCATACATCATTACAGCCCTCACTACTGACTTGTAAAATTTACCCTTTAACCTAATAGGGATTCTTTTGTCACATAGGACGCCGGAGGCTTCCCTCCACTTCATCCAACCACACTTGATCCTATGCTTTATATCCTCTTCAAAGCCCCCACCTTTCTGCACAACTGATCCTAAATATTTGAACCTCTCAACCTTTTTCACTACATCCTCATTCTACATTATTTCATGAGCAATCCTATTCCTTCCGATTTATCTTTCTCCGAAATCATTCTTTATATATTCTGTTTTATCCCTACTAATCCTTAGACCTCTACTTTCAAGAGCTTCCCTCCACTCCTCAAGTCTCCCATTTACTTCCTCACGGCTCTCTCCTATCAGAACTATAAGCAAATAGCATACACCAAGGTATCTCACTCTGTACATCCTTTGTTATTTCGTCCATTACCAGGGAAAATAAATAGGGACTTAGAGCTGAACCCTGGTGTACCCCTACTCTGGTGACCCTAAAGTCTTCAGTTTCTCCACACATACTCCTCACTCTTGTACTCGCTCCTTCATACATGTCTTTAATCACGTCCACATACACATTTGGTAATCCTTTTTTCATTAATGCCCACTTCAATATCTCCCTAGGAATCCTATCATATGCCTTCTCTAGATCTATAAATACCA
Source organism: Tetraneura akinire (assembly GCA_021307375.1). Lineage (NCBI taxonomy): Eukaryota > Metazoa > Arthropoda > Insecta > Hemiptera > Aphididae > Tetraneura > Tetraneura akinire. The sequence continues at coordinate 16,352 of JAIUCT010008088.1, forward strand.
TACACAATTTCCTTTTCCATTCTCTGTATTTCTCTACCATCTGTTTTACAATAAATATAATATATATTTTATATTTATATAATAAATATAAATATTTAAAATATATTATTTATTATTATTTATAATACTCGTATAACAAAAATTGATAAAAATAAAGTTTAGTTCTATAGGCTTATGGATAATTCGACATAAAAAGGACATTATTCACTGTTGATGAAAAGTCATTCTGTACTGGAATAATTATTTAACCTTTTACGGAAGTAATCCGAAATATATCCTATTCGTGAAAATCAAAGCAATATTTCGGATAAAAAAAAAGTTTCTTTAGACATAAAAACATAAAAAAAGACACACATCATCGTAAAACCAATAAATTTTTCGCTTTGCTCGTAATCTAATATCTGAGATATTTTACTTGTATAGATCATAAATAGATTGTTTTTATATACCTACAAGTTAACTTATTAGGCTAGGGTAACACGAGCCACGAGAGTTGGAAAAACGGACGTTACGACCTACGACGAACACACTCGCGACTTCCGTTCAACGTCTTCGATGTCCGTTATATGCTATGACGTCCGTCAACACCGCTTATCGGTTTCTACATCACTACATCATCCATCTTGTTCAACGAAAAATGACGAACGATAACAACCGATACATAGAAATTATAAAATTATGTATTTCTGCTCAACGCATGTTCCACATTCGTGTAACCAGATCATATTACGTCCGTCGTAACATCTGTTTTCCAACGCTCGTGTGACCCTATAAATAGCTAAAAGTTAAATAATAAATTTGAGTTGAATTAATGGTCTTACGTAAACTTAATGGATGCCATTCATTGTTTTCATTTCCTAAATAAATAATAATATTTATATATTATACGTACATGTTAAATACTCAAGAAAATTAAGAATTATATATATAGTTTTCTATAGTTTTATAATTTTTTAAATCTTACACTAATTTCTCAGTGATATAGCACAGTACCCCGTTGTTTAAATTTATATTATATAATTATAATAATAATAATAATAATAATAATAATAATAATAATAATAAT
>JAIUCT010008088.1:17427-38297 GCA_021307375.1 Tetraneura akinire
ATAATAATAATAATAATAATAATAATAATAATAATAATAATAATTATAATAATAACAATAACAATAATAATAATAATAATAATAATAATAATAATATATTTAATAATAATAATAATAATATATTTAAAGAACAATCCATTTTTATATTTCTAGTATACGTAAAACATATATTTAGTTATGTATATTATTATTACAAAATTAAAACAAATAAAGAATAAAATATAATAAGTACATTTATTATTATATTAATACAGTTTTAACATAATATGACATTAAATAAATATTGGCACTTCAAAAATGATTTTATTATAATATTACAAGTAGTTACGGTTATGCCAAGTACGCTGTCCTCCATTTAATAATTTTAATTCCATTGCTATAGATATATTGTTCAACTTTTTTCTTCACTCATTTTTAATAATTTGTATTATTAGTCAGTCTCTGATATTTTCGAATTGATTTTCCTCCATTCATATAGAACAGTGCAGTATAATGTATTTTTTCACCTTGCCAGATTGTCCATTTCAGTTAATTTCTTTAATATCCCAATAAAATCCTTTCACGTTTTTATATTTCAATAAAAACCACTTTTCTACACATTTATTTCTGTTATCAATACCATTTGCTTCTTTCTGTTCTAAGTAATAAAAATAATATTATCTTTTCTTAATATATTCTGTCAAATAAGTTATTTCTTTAAATCATTTACGCAGTAAACTATTCAAATTCAAATTTTTAAAATAATACTCATAATACATGTAAAGAATTATAATTATCTTTTGTGTGGATTTGAAGATTATTTGTTCATTGTCAAGAAAAAATGAGTATTCCACCTTAAGATTACCCTGCAGTATCCACCATTTAAAAATTAATTTTATATTTCTATACCATTAACCAATAATTAAATAAATTTACAATTTAAAAATAAATAACAACTAAGAAATGATTGGATGGGAAATAATAATTTAAATAAAATATAAACCAATTAAAAGTATAAAATTGTAATTGAACTATGTATAACAATAATAAATAAACATGTTTATTATACAAACAAATACTGTAATAATTTTCCATATTTTTGGATATTAATAATAAATTAAAATAATAATCATTCCAATTAATGTAATTAATTACACAAATTATTATACGCTATTCTACTCGTAATATACGTATATAATTTTATTATTATTATATTTTAATATAATCTCACTTCTTAATAATTGTCCAGTTTGATTACATACTAAATAAATGATAAATGATTACTATTTTAATGTGTGGTTTTAATACGTTATTAGTGTGAGTTAATTTTTTTAGATGTTAGGACACGGTATATACGTATTAATAGTAAATATAAAAATCCAACCGGATAATACAATGAAAAATTGACAGCTGTGGAGTTAGTTATTCCTCCATTAATTTATCTTTATTAATTAATAATTCATGTTGTTATTATATACTTATGGCTTTGTATAAATTGGACTCATGCACATTCTTTTCATAATATATTACTATAAATAATATTTCATTATATATACTAATAAATAAAAAAAACTAAGTCCATAAAAAATTTACTTAGTTATTTTAGTACTAAACTTAAACTATATAGTCTACGTTTAGTACTGGAGATGATAACATTATTGTTGAAATACGTATTTACTAAAATAATAAATTACATTTTTTGTCGACATGGGTTTTTATATTTATTAGTAAATAAAATATCCACAAGAACTCTTCTTATAAAACTTCATTATATAACTTAACATTTTGTTAATCTTTCATGATATGCTATTTCAGTAACATACTCGTATTTTCATATTTGATAGGATCAATTTTAAGAAATTTTATTATGTAAATAAATAAAGTATAAATAAATTAATGATTATTATGTTTTTAATAGTATTAAGTTACATCTTTGATAAAAAATATTTGCTCTATTACCACAAATATTTTATGCATTCATTAACCTAACCTACCATACAGTGGCGTATTTTGAACAAAGTTCTGGGGGGGGGGGGTCCAAAATTTTTCCCCTATATAATCAATATATTATAAATTTACTAAATAAGAATAACAAAATTAATATAAATATAATATAATAAAGACGAGCTGATACTACTGCCACAGGGATATAGGTGTGCAAATCATAATGCTTAATTTTAATTAAAATTTGAAAACAATGATAAACCATTGCATTCGAAAAAACGATTCTGAGCGAAGTTCAGTCAAATAATGTAGGTATTGATTAATATATTGCCGTTTTTTCATCGTTTTTTCTAAATTCTAAAACATAAAGTCAAATTTGAGAAATTCGAAAACGTATAAATAAAGTATCAAAAACATCCACTTTCCAATCGATTGCATATGCTATTCGTAAAAATCGAAGCATTATTTCGGGTAGTAAAAGTGTCTTCAGACATAAAAATAAAAAAATTTTAAATATCAAATTTAAACAGCTATAAAAAAAAAAAATGAGACTCTAGATATTTTTTTAATATTTTGATATGATATTAAGTAATATGTAAATATACTTCAGTAAAGTTTTCAGACCTAATACCTAAATGCTACTAAAAATTGCCATGTTATCAAACATTATATACAAAAAAAACGAGAATTTTACGAAATATTAAAAGTCCTATATTTTGTATAAAAATTAACGTAACGATTCCAAAAATTACCACATATATATAATACTTTTAAATTATACTTATAAGAATATCCAATTATATTTTCAAGTTACTAACTTCAAAACTGACCGAGTTATCGTCAAATATTGAAATGGAATTCGTCGAAATTTCAGTTTCGTTGTTTTTTCTACTGTTTAGGGTCAATTTTGATAAATTTGAAAAACGACCTAAATAAAGTACCAAATACATCCACTTTCCAACTGGAAACATATGCTATTCGCTTCGCTCAGAATCTAAAATAAGGAAAACTACAGTGGTTCTGGGGGGGGGTCCAGTACCCTTGGACCCCCCCCCGTAAATACGCCAGTGCTACCATATAAGGAATGTTTTAGACGAAGAATTGCATTCATCTATAATACAATTTTAAAATTCTTACTTCGAAATTTAAATTTAAATAGATAGGTTTAATATTAATATATGTTAGAAAATTTAATTCAATATAAGTTATAATCAGTGATATCTAAATATAAATGTAATTCGTTAAGAATCTTTTTTTTATGTGACAATTTACCGTTATATCAAAATATTTCACGTTTTTAATATAACCAAAAACCATAATCTTTAACATATATTGTATCAGAGGCGTAACTAGGATTTTGTTGCCATAAGTACAGATTTTTTTTATGCCCTCCATCTCTTACGGTTTTTAATAGTGGCAATTTTTCTTACATATAAAAGAAACTTACAATAGGTACATGAGATATGGAAAAAGTATCATGGAGTATAAAACTCTATCGAGTGCTCTAGAATGTTAAACATCGTAGATACTCTAAGTAGTAACAATGATAACAAAATAATTATCGCAAATTGTAAAATTGTAAAATTTATTTTCTTATCTATTTACAAAATAGTAAACAAAATATCAACAATAAAAAAAAAAAAAACGATACTCCTGCTGCAGAGATACAGGTGTGCTAATCATAGTGTTTAATTTTAATTAGAATTTGAATGTAATCTAAACTATTACATTCGAAAAAATATTCTGAGCGAAATTAAGTCGAATAATGTAGGTATTGATTAAAATTTTGACATTTTTTATTAAATATTTAAAACGCAAAATTTTATCACACATATAGTACATAAAATACACACGGAACACTCTATAGCCAATACAATTTTCAAGTCCCTAAGTTCAATATAAATGCTCATAAAATCCCTTGTCTTCTAAATGCCCATATCTGAGAGAACATCGCTCAGAATCGTATTTTTCGAATACGAAGGTTTATAATTGCATTCAAAATCTAATTAAAATTAAACACTATGATTTGCATACCTGCGGCAGGAGTATCAGCTCTTCTTTTTTTATACTTGAAACAGCTTTATAAAAAAAAAAAAGAAATCGTAAATGTAATAATTCACAATTAATTGGAACTGAGTTAAGTAGAATATATTTAAGCTTCAATAAGATTTTCAAAATTTTTAGATTATTTTTGTCAATATTATTCAACATTATTGTAAAATATTGAAATATAATAAAAAGAGACCATATGAATACTTTGAATATTATTTTACTGAAATTTCAAATTTAAAAACCCATAAAAAAAATTAAGTTTTGAGATTTTACTAATATTTTGGAATTACGTTAATATATAAATCAGTATGCTTCAATAAAATTTTCAAAAGTTTTACAAATTTTTTGGATTTAAAATTAATTTTTATTGTAAAAGTATTGAGAAAAAATAAGAAAAATGCTTATGGATTCTAAGATATTCTATTAAATTAAAAAAATAAATTTTAAACAGCTAAAAAAAAAAAAAAATTGAGAAAAAACTTGGGATTTTTCTAATATTTTGACATCATTTTCATTTTAAGTAATACGTATATTTACTTCAGTAAAATTTTCAAACATAAAAAATCAATATTACTGATTTTATCAAACATTTTATAGATAAAAACGAGAATTTTACGAAATATTAAAAGCTCTATATTTTGCGGAAATATTAATGTATTGGTCTCGTTTTAGTCTCTAAGTTTAAAATGGTTTGATTAATCATGGAATATAGAAATCGAATTTGTTGAAATTTCAGTTTTAGTGAAAAGTAACGTTTTTCATCATTTTTTGGTATTTTTTTTCTATTCCATTGGGGTAATTTTGAGAAATTCGAAAAATGGCATGTATAAATTTTCTACTACTCTATCTATTTTCAAATAGAAACATGTGGTACCTATTCGTGAAAATTGGAGCATTATTTTTGGTAGTAAATTGCCTACATTCATAAAAAAAAAAGACGAGCTGATACTCCTGACGCAGGGATATAGCGGTATGCAAATTATAGTGTTTAATTTTAATTAAAATTTGAATGCAATGATAAATCGTTGCATTCGAAAAGCCAATAAAATAATGATAATGTAGGAATCGATTAAAATTTTGACATTTTTTATAAAATATTTAAAACGCAAAATTTTATCACACATATAGGAACCATGTAGGTACACAATATAGTACATAAATAATCACCCTATAAATTTTTCAAGTCTCTAACTTAAAAAATTGCTTGAATTATCGTAAAATATTGGAATCAAAGTCGTCGAAATTTCAGTTTTCATGAAAAATGCCGTTTTTTGGTTGTTTATTCTTGACATAAAACCAAAAAAAGAAAAAAAAAGATACGTCATTGTAAAACCAATATATTCTTCGCTTCGCTCAGAATCTAATAGTGAACAAATTCAACAACTACTTAAATAATTCTAAATCTGTTTGTATATATAAAAAAAAACTCCCATTTTAATTTGCTGCCCCCCAAAAAAGTGCTGCCCGGGGCAATTTTCCTTTTGAACCCCTCCTAAATACGTCATTGGATTGTATACTATTTTTTATGATTATTAGTCTTAACAAAATTGAAACATTGTTATTGTTTGGGAGTTGAAGGACCACTGAATATAAATCTCACAAAAAAAAAAAAAAAAAAAAAGATGAGCTGATACTCATACATAAGATGTATGACATCTATACAATATGTTGTGGCACTACTTTTGAATATAATTATCGTTAATTCGATATAACATTGTAAATGTATTTAATTATCACTATTCAGAATTCTGATCTATACCTGTATATATACCGTATATCTACTTATTATGTGGATATATTATTATAGTTTAAAAATATATGGCTATCAAAATCCCATCTCATAATAATTTATATACCTGTAAAAGACAGGCTTTATTCTAAGGTGCAGTTGGACACTAATTGTGCAGTAGAAATAACGAATATGTACATTATTGTAATATTAAGAAAATTTATGCAGGTGGAAAAAATCCTTACAATAAAGCCAGGTACAAGAGATATTTTTGATTGGAGATATTTTTGATTGGAGATATTTTTGATTGGAGATATTTTTGACTGGAGATATTTTGACTAGAGATATTTTGACGGAGATATTTTTTCGGAGATATTATGACATGGAACCGGGATCGTAATACCGTATTTAAATAATGGACAGGGAAATAATATGCGTAATCGCAAAATATTAAATTGCGATATTTTCGCACTAACAGTTTATAATTTAACAGATATAATTTTGTTAATGTATACTAATTACCTACATGTTTATAGTAAATATATCATAAAAAAAGTATTAAAAAAGTATTAAAAAAGTTTATAGTAAATATATAGTATTAGTATATTATAAATTATTATATCATAAAATTGTATTAATTACAACAATATTGTTTACTTTTTAAGGTTTCTTGATAATTGTAATCTAATTAAACAAAATATTAGGACAATGAAGTAAGGTTAATCAGTAAAATTATTGAAATTTAGTAAACAAATTTTATATTATTATTTATAAGGTATTAATAATAAAATAGAAGATTATAATAATATTTCTTTAGTAATTTATTAAACATAACTCAAACTAAACAAACTTTTCTGAGTAAAATAAATAATTATTTAGAATTATTTATTTATATATAGGGTATTTGTTATAATACCCGTTATTTTTTATCTCCTTGATAGTTTATATTAATAGACTAGACAAAAGACAATTATATTTGGAGTATGATAATAAACGGCACTCAATATAGTTGAAATTAAAAACAATTAATATTTTTGAAAAAAAAAAAAATGAAAATTGTGCAAATAATGATATACTTAGTGATTCTTTTTAATGATCTTGGTACATGGTTTGAATGTTAATACAAAACAATTTGTGTCATAATTAATAGAAAAAGGTCCATTTGAATATCAAAATTTTAATGCCGGTTTTTCTTTTTTCCTTTTTGAAAAATCAAATTTTTATTATACGAAACCAAATGGGGAAAAATGTAATAGAGAATGGCTACTCTATTCGCCAGTTAAAAAAATGGTATACTGTTTATACTGTCTTTTGTTTTCAAAATCTGATGATATGTGTGACGGATATAATAATTGGAAAAATATTAATAAAATTATAGAAATCTATGTAAAGAAAAGTGAACATATTTTGACGATAAGTGCATATATTAAATAAATTCAAAATACTAATAAAATTAATATTTAACTGGAAAAACAAATAATTGAAACTCGTGACTATTGGAAAATGTACTCAAACGATTAAAAGAAACAATTATTTTTTTTGTCTGAACGTGGTTTACCATTTAGGGGTTCAGATGATAAAATTGGATCAAAACATAATGGAAATTATTTAGGAATATCTATAGTTAAAGTATTGACTTGTGGATAATATATTTAAATAAATAAAAACCCAAATCCACAAAAATTTTACAAATACGTATTTCGGTAACAAAGTTGCCATTATCAGTGCTAAACACAGACTGACCGTTCTATGCGTGTACAAAATATATATGGAATACTTGAGTGATTATCAAAATTCCATCCTTTTTTTATCACAACATAATCCGTCTATAATATGAATAGAACAGTCGTATTTAAATAGCTGAATAACTGTAGTACCTACATAATATAGTCGTTATAGCCTTATAGGTACTCAATAGCGGAAATGTAGAATTCCATTGCCTAAACATAAAATAATTTAAAATAAATACAACTAAATTATGGACACCATCATTTACTTAGTTCAAAATTGAAAGCTACGGCTATAGTGTATAGAATGTATAAAGAAAATATTATTTACGAAATATATATACTTAAGAAATGAAATATTTTTCAAATTTCACGAAACAATCATAAAACAACCAGAATATTGGTAAATCAATCTTAATTTCGAGAAACATTCATTACATGGTGTACAGAACAATTAAAAAAAGCAAAGGAAAGAATGTAGGTGTGAAAAGGATACAGGAGTAAACAGGATAGTGTTGAATTTTGATTAAACTTTGAATAAAATGATACATTCGATAAATGATTTTCGGCGAATTATAAAAAAAAAAAAAGATTATATTTTTTACGTTTGTCAGTCTTACATTCAACATATATTTATATCCATAAACCTCTAAATTAGTCATCTAAATACCCAAATTTAACAGTACTTTGCTCAGAATCATTTTTTGAATGTAACAATTTATCATTGCATTCAAATTATAGGTAATCAAAATTCAAGACTATCCTCTTTACCCTTGTATCCCTTTCACACCTGTATCTCTTCCCTTGCTATTTATACTTTAAACAACTACAAAAAACAAAAATTCATACATATTATATATATATATATATATATAATTAATTAAAACGCAATTAAAAAAAATATATTTGAGCTTCAATAAAATTTAAATTCTTGTATTATTATACTTTATACATTAATTTTACTGAAATTTCTACTTACAACATCTACATAAAAAAATTGATAGATGACATTTTTCTAATATTTGAGGAATACTAATATGTAAGTATACCTCAATAAAATTTTCATAACTAAAAACCAAAATGGCCAATTTCACCAAATACTATATCATTTTATAAGAAGAGTTCTTGTGGATATTTTATATTCTAATACATAAAAACCAAAGTCCACAAAAAATGTTTTTTATTATTTTAGTAAATACTCGTACGTATTTCGACAACAACGTTGTCATCTTCAGTACTAAACATAGATATTCAATAATTTTATTATGAAAATAGGAAGAAATATAATAAATACCTATAAATATTCAAAATATATTAAAATATAAAATATATTATTTATCATTACCTATTTATAATATAACAAAAATGATTAAAAATAAAGTTTAGTTCTATAGGCATATGGAAAATTTGACATAAAAAGAACAACTGTTGATTAACTGTAGATAAAATTTCATTCTGTACTGCAATAATTATCTTATCTCTTATTATATCAAATCAAAAAAATATTATATGATTAAAAATTTTCTTAAATTATAAACTCAAACTTGAGTAGTATACATTTGATAATAATTGTGTAGACTGGATACAATCAAATTAATGTGCATTAAATCAATTATCCTTGATAAAGTTACTAGGATATCGATTTATTTTAATAAATCTGAGGACCCAAATACATCAGACACTTATAAAACCAATTGATATAAACCTGGACCTTACGGAAAGTGGACGAGGACGCTTTATTGGTGTTTTAAAGGAAGGTACTGAGGAAAATCTATGGACCGCGCAAAGAAAACTACAAATGAATGGAAAATACGAAAGAACAAGGAACTCAGAGATTTATATCAAAGACCAAATATTGTAAAAGATATAAGAAGACTTAAATGGCAGGTCATTGTAAAAAAAAATCATGGTTAAGAACGGTACTGGAAATTGTGCCACGAGAAAAAATACCACTTGATTGGCCGAGACTAAGATTGGAAAATAGAATAAAAGAAGATGTAGAGAAAGTGAGGCCAGGAATAGATTGGAAGGAGTTATCATTGAATAGGAAAGCTGGAGGCATATTTTTTGGATGACACTTAGTCTTAAATCTAAATGCCGAAGTCATGAAAGAAAAAGTCTAGTCAAGCATGATAAAAGAAACTTAGGCTTTCCTAAATATGTTTTTCTCTCACAATATATATTGAATATTCATCAATTCAAATTGAATAGATGAATATTTTTTTAATTACCTACTACGTGTCTCAACCAATTTTCTCATTAAATTTATGCGACAAGTATTTAATTGATACACGGAGAATCTTATATTTTATACATATTTTCAAATACATTTTATGTTTATACTAACAAATAAAAACCCAAGTCCACAAGATAAATATATATATATATATTTATATCACAAAAATTACAGATAAATAATTACGGATAAAATATAATTTACTACAATTACTATTTTATTGTATTATGTTTATGTCTTTAAATATATTATTTTTGTATTTAAGAGACATTTTTTTATTCTTCCTAACAAATTTACTCGATTTTTAAAATCGAGTAAAATTGAATAATTAAGTTAAAAAAATTTATTTTTCTCATATATACTCGTAGTATGATATAATTTTAAATATATTATAACAATAACTTTTTATAAAATAAAAATTAGTAATTACAAAATAATCTGCAAAAATTTGATGGTTTCATATTATCTATAAATTTAAGTAGATTAATTTAATATTAATATTACATTTTTGTAATTTGAACAGTATACATTTATGGTCAAAATATTATTAATTTTACTTTTATAAAAATTATTCTGTGGTTCCTAATATTACAAAAATATGAATGAAATACTCATTGATAGTAAGCTTGGAATCTGTACAGCTGGACCGAGAATCAAATTTGGGCCTTTCGCTATCCGGGCGATTGCTCTCCCACTAAGCTGCGCAACAGGTTAGGTTATTAACTTATTCGAACACTTCTAAACTGATTGCTATCATTCTCGGCCATCTGATTTTACCTTATTTGAGTTCACACGCATGTACTGATGGGGTCATTCCCTCATCAGATTTACACGCAACACGCAAGGCCATCATCGTTAGCCAACCACCTTCACACTCACTCAAGGCTTATCCACTAGAGTGTACGACCTACTAATAAACTTTCGCCACTTTCGGTATGATCGTCAACTAATTATGATTATCAACTAATTCGAATGCTTCTAAAATGATTACTAACTGATTGCTAACATCATAATATTATCTATGATCTATGAACTAATAAAATTATTTTAGATGATGAATAATTCCAGAGAGATAATCATAACACGATAAATAGGCATAGTGCAATAGACCAAGTAATGACAATATACTTAAAATTATATACCTGTATAATGAATAAAAATACGAGTATGTGTTTTAGTTTTAGCTTTTAGGAATAAAATATAAGTGAAATAATAGTAATTTAATGTATAAAATAAAATCATAATATATATAATATATTTCATACATATGTCATAAATAACTATTACGTATTACTATCACAAATTGTATATATTTTTTTATGTGGCCTAAAATATTCTTTTGAACTGAGATATACGAGTAATTATCATGAATACTGATGAATAGGTTATGTCTTTACTTGAGAATTAGATCTTGTATTCTAAAATCTTGATGATACATTATTTAGGTCAATTTACAGATAAATAAAATAATAATTAAATAAAAAAAATGCAATAACTACTAAAAATGATGAAAATAAGAAAAAATCATGGGATAATTCGAGAAAATTTAACTAAAGGACATGAAGATGTAATTGGGTGCTATAAAATTTTAAATAAGTGAAAAATTTCATTATAATTTATAAAGAGACAAATAGTTCCTACATAAAAACCTTTACGAATGCGTTAATTTTCATTGTATTCAAATTGTAATCGTATTAGAACAATATTCTATACCATAACCATTATTATTTTGTCAGCTGTATCCCGGTTTCTTTCCTCAATTTCATTTTAAATAAAAAGAAATTGTATACCTATTCAATGGAAATGTGGGTTGTTATATGAAAATAGATTTTAAAAATATTTTTTTATCAATAATATATAATATGTTTATAAGTATATATTTTTATTATATAAAATGAATTATGAAACTATGGCGTCGGTTTTTTAATAAACTGTTGGTAGTTGGTGGAAGGAAAAATGACAGATAAATGAGGAATATGTCTTTTGAACAATAAAAGAATGAGGTAAGCTAAATGTTTAGAGTGACTAAGAGAATATATGATAAAAAATAAATAGGTAAGGGGAAGTGTAGTAGTTTATCAATTGCTGGTAAAGTAAGAAAATATATAGGTACTTCGGTAGTTAGGGCAAATTATGAGAAGAGATTATTCAGAAGAAGTTAGTTTTGTTATAGAAATGAGTGTAGATAGTAAGAGGGAGAATGGAAGACCAAATACAATATCAATTATGGATATTAGAGATTTTAATGATAGAAATATATGGAATATATTCCTTATGTAGTTTGGAGGTAATGCGTAGGATAAAATATGCAATCCATCAAAAATTATTAGCAAACTCAAACCTAGTACTACACTTGGCCTAATATACAAGACTTATATTTGTTTCCTTGCTAGTACCTACGTTAATATAAAATGTAATTTATAATAGTTCATAAAAGTATTAGAGTTACGCCTCATATCTTAAAATACGTAACATTAATCTATTTTAATTTCGGATCATATAAAATTCATGAATATATAATAAATTAAAAATTTAAAGTATTACCTATCTATATTCCTCATATTAATACTTACATAAGATAACATTTTGTGCTAAATAGAATGCATATCTTTGAAAATCTAGTTCAAGTAAAAACAATATTTTAATAATCATATTAACACGTTCCTTTTTTTTTTGTTTAAAAATTTCAAGCTTTAAAAAATTGACTTAATATGAATTAATATACTTTTATTAATAATTATTAATTTGTGAATCTTAGCCATGTAGGTAAGTAATTATTAAATGACCCATGACCATCAAAGATAAATTTGATGTTATTGACACTAATAAAATATTGCATTCCATGTTTTATCAATTCCTAATTTTTTTTTGGCTATTTTTTTTTTTTATTACTGCCACGTGTTAAAAAATTATATTTACAAATATTCTATCGAAAACGATAAATCAAACTATATTTTTCTAACTATATATTTATTAAAAAAAATTGTGACTTGGGATTTTTATAATATTTTAGTATGATGTTATGTAATATATAAGTATACTTCAGTAAAATTTTCAGACCAAAATACCCAAAATTGACAACTTTATCACACATTATATACGTAAAAACGTGAATTTTACGAAATATTCAAAGTCCTATATTTTGGAGAAAAATTAATGTAACGGTTCCAAAATTATACCACATATATATAGTAGCTATGACGCTATGTAAATATCCAAAAAAATTTCAGGTCTCTATCTTAAAAATTGCCTGAGTTATCGTGAAATATAGAAATCGAATTCGTCGAAATTTCATTTTTCGGGAAAAATGCCGTTTTTTCGTCATTTTTTCGCCGTTTTTTCTACCGCATAGTGTCAATTTTGAGAAATTCAAAAAATGACCTAAGTAAAGTACCAAGTACATCCACTTTGCTTCCGGAAACATACCCTATTTATGAAAATCAGAGCATTATTTCGGGTAGTATTTTTGTACACAGACTTAAAAAAAAAAAAAAAAAAAATCACACATCATTGTAAAACCAATACATTCTTCGCTTCGCTCATAATCTAATATTGCATTCCGTGTTTTATTAATTCCTAATTTTTTTTTTTTTAATAACTGCCATGCCATGTGTTAAATGATTGTATTTACAAATATTTTAGCGAAAACGATAAATCAAACTATATTGAATCTTAAAACTATATTTTTCTACTTTTTAAAAATATTAATTATAGTACTGCACATTATACAGGTTCAAATTTATATATACAAATATTAGATTGTTAGCGTTAAAGTATGTACATAACATACTTTATATATGATAAATAGTTATTTTATAAATTATTTAAATATGCCTGTTAATGTTTATATTATATTACAATATTTAATATCTATATCACTAATTAATTTAAAAAAAGAAATATATAATAACGGTTAGGTTTTAGTTATTGTATAGAATTTATTTAAATCAAACATTAATTTAGTTATCATTCCACCACAATCATAAACAATTTTTACTGGTAGCATAACAAAACGATGTATATGCATAAAAAAATAATTTTTTATGCAATTCAAAATGCAATCGAAACGCTGTATATACGAATAAATAAAACTGTTAAATTCTTATTATATAATCAATTAATATATTAATAATTTATAATTTTAACTTTACTAAATAAAATGTAGGTACTTATATTTAAAATATATAAGATTCTGAGCGAAGCAAAGAATGTACCTATTGGTTTTAGTGGCGTTTTACAATGTTGTGTCTTTTATTTTAGATTGTGATCGGAGCGAAGAATGTATTGGTTTTACAATGTGTCTTTTTTTTTTTTTATGTCTGAGACATTTTTACTACCCAAAATAATGCTCCAATCTTCACAAATGTTACATGTTTTCGATTGAAAATTGGATGTAGTTTGTACTTTTTTAGGTTATTTTTCTAATTTCACAAAATTGAACCCTACAAATCCTCTGGTCCAACACAATGCTACTCGTGTCAACGCTTCGGTCATTCATCACTCCAATACGGACATTCCCCTCGGTGTGTGATATGTGGAGTTGATCATTGTCAGTCTCACGTGACTGCACTAAAGTCATGGAAGCCAAAGCAACCTGCTGCAATTGTGGCAGTGATCATAGAGCTAATTATAGAGGTTGCCCGTACTACTCAGGAATCCTTAAAGAAAAGGCAGCCAATACTCGCAGCCCAACCATATCTCAAATAAATCCAGCTCATCCGATTACTTCAAATTCTCCAGTCACCAACAATCTGGTCAAAACATATTATGATATTACCAAAAATACTCCACCTAAAAAGTCTCCCGCAATAATTGAAGAGGTCCTAACAATTATCCATGAATTATTATCCTCACTCCTTGAATGCCCAGTTTTTGAAGCCAAGCAATCCATCATAAATACAGTCATGTCATTAATTAAAACATTACTAATTTCATTACAAAAATGAATAAACTCAAAATCGCTTACTGGAATTGCAATGGAATTTCTAATAAAATACTTGAATTACATGTTTTACAAAAAACCATAAAATTGATATACTCTTAGGTGAAACTCATCTATAACCCAAACAACAACTAAAAATCTCCAACTTCGTCACATACCGCTCTGACAGATCCTATTCCCCCTTTAGTTTTTCGTCTAAACTTTAGACCACTGGTTTAGACCTTCGTTTGAAAAATAATAAATTTGAATATTATAGTTTTTCGTTATAACAGTTGGGTTAATAATATATTGCATATTATTAAAATTAATTATATATTATTTCAATCATTTTTCTGTCCTATGGCTTCCTTTCCAATCAGTTTCCATATCTCTTCCTCGTTCATTAATTCCATTCCCAATTAAAATTCTTAGGTATTATTATTATTATTCGTATAGGTATTATGTGTTTATATTATAATTATTAAATGTTATTGTGTTGTTGTCAAACGAGTAACGCCCGTGTTTACCCGTTTGTCGTTCGTCGGTCGCAACTGATGCACCACGTATAATTTTGTTCGCTAACGCCGTTTATTAAAAACAGATTTTATTATATTATTGAATTTTTTATTATTGTTTTTTTTTTTCGTTTTCTCTTTATTATCGTGATTTATTGTCAACATTTTTGCATTTTGCATTTTGCTTTGTGTGGCGACCTAAGGTCTTATGAAGGAGCACCAGGAATTATCCTATTATCTCCTGACTGAAGTTACAGTTGACCATTTATAGCTTTGATTTAATGGCTGGATTTAATTTATCAAATTTAATAAATTGAGAACATCCAAAATTTCATCCTCCGGAAAACAACAAATTCCCTATGGTTTGTTCGTAATAAAACTATTAGAGACTTATCTATAATGGAGATTCTATCAGAGAGGAGAAGCCAGGTCATTGTTCCATCAAGTAGACAGCTCGACGTTTCCTCATATTTCCAGGCTATGCCAAGATCCTAGCAATAACATTCAGGCTTGGCCATCCAGCTAATATCTTCAAGCTAAATACGACTGAACTATAACTACAGTAGGAGATTATAAGAGAATTCCTGGTGTTCCTAAAAAGGCCACAGGTTGTTGGGGCAATGCAAAGCAAAGTAAGCGTAGAGGACAACCATTCCATCATCCACCGTCAAGAAAGCAACATTCGAAACCTGACTTTCACAGCAGCAAACAATCGCCAGCTGATCATCCCGAAGTATCCAACGAGTCATTAAATCACGATTTCCGAGTAGACACACGTTTTCACGGCGATACGACCGGCATTCCCGCTTTAGTATTTTACTCGCAATTATTTCAAACATGACTCCCGATACAATATGGGCGAACGACTTCAACTATAACCGACGAACAATAACAGCTAGAGCAGAACTGATCGAATCACCGACAAAATATCGCGATACCAAAATATCGCAACTAAAATATCGCGAAATCATTACATCGTAA
Source organism: Tetraneura akinire (assembly GCA_021307375.1). Lineage (NCBI taxonomy): Eukaryota > Metazoa > Arthropoda > Insecta > Hemiptera > Aphididae > Tetraneura > Tetraneura akinire. The sequence continues at coordinate 33,512 of JAIUCT010008088.1, forward strand.
AGAAATAATATAGCCATCCATTTTATCGCATGGAATAAATATCGCCAGTATACATATCGCCGGCATGAAATATAGCAGTAATTTAATTATAAATAAATAATATATTTGAAGCATATAGTGTTGTTATATTTATATTAATATATAGTATTTGATAAAAATGATAACAATAAGTATAATTTAATAAAATTGATATATACCTATAATGATTATTAAAAAAATTAAATATGTATAATTATTAAGAGAATATTAATGGAAGTATATATTCAGTAAAATATCTTGAAAATAATCTTCAAACCCATGATTATGATAATCTGCTACTACTTTATTTACTCGTTCATCCAAACTGACTGTCTTGATCTTTTTACAGACGTGATAATAATGTACGGTTATATTATTTCTTTACGATATAATGGTTTCACGATATTTTAGTTGCGATATCTTGGCGATACCGAGCTGATCGGGATATTCGGCATTATTGAGACACGATCGATGAGTGAACACGAAAAACCCCATTCTCATGGTGACCGTACTAGCAAACTTCGCTTAGTGTTTCATTCATTATCCTGACCATAATCCGAATATTCCGAGATCGTTGAACGAGTGACTACGGACCACCAGGGAGCGCTGACATCGAGCAGGATGACAACATCAAACTACCAGAGAACACTGACGCCGAGCACTCGACGGATGATCACGAAAAACACCGTTTTTACGGCCACAGATTCGGCACAACTTAATCATAGTGAATCATACGCTTCGAACTTGAAATCAGTGCGGCGGATTTCCGAAGCCAGTGACTCAATCTCTCCATTTCCTTAACACTTAGTTGGGTTGGTCTTTCTCCAAAAAACTTCCAACGCCTAGTTGGGTTGGTCTTGTTTTTCCTAATTTCCGTGACCAACAGTCACATTCCTTTCCCAGGGTGTAGGATGTGGTAACCCACATAGTTGTGTGACGGTTTTTACTAGGGTTTCACTAGGTGTATATTGTAACTATTCGACCCCCGGAAATTCTCTTATGGATAAAATTGTGTAAATATAGTTTTAAGAACATATAGAGTATATTAAATACTTTAGTGTCAAATACACCAGAGCTGATACCAAAACTTGGTGTTCGAATTATTTACGAATCAGGTCGTCCATTAGACTTACCGTTTCATAGTTTCAATGATACATTGTCAAAATATACTAATGACATAGAAATGATATCAATCAAACCAAATTAGGAAACGTTTAAATTTAATTAGTTGAACGATATTATGAAATAATAAGATGATAAAGAAATTGCATAAATAGTAATAAACTTAGCTTTAGGTCAAAACGACGAAAAATAGCATTTTAAATTAAAACTGAAATTTCGAGGAATTCTGTTTCAATATTTCACGATAATTTGGGCAATTTTGTAGTTAGAGACTTGAAAATTTAACATATTACTAAACATCATATCAAAATAAAAGAAAAATCCCTATACCCAATTTTTATTTTTATAGCTGTTTAAATTTGATTTTTTTAGTTAATCGTAAATATAATTAAAAAATGACGAAAAAATCTGACTGAACTTCGCTCAGAATCGTTTTTTTGAATGCAATGTTTTACCATTCAAATTATAATTAAAATTAAATACTATGATTGCACCCCTGTATCCGTTCGTCACCTGTATCTCTTCCCTTGCTTTTAGATTCTGAGCGAAGCGAAGAATGTATTGGTTTTACAATGATGTGTGATTTTTTTTTTTATGACTGTGTACAAAAATACTACCCGAAATAATTCTCCGATTTTCACGAATAGGGTATGTTTCCGGTAGCAAAGTGGATGTACTTGGTACTTTACTTAGGTCATTTTTTGAATTTCTCAAAATTGACACTATGCGGTAGAAAAAACGGCGAAAAAATGACGAAAAAACGGCATTTTTCGCGAAAAATGAAATTTCGACGAATTCGATTTCTATATTTCACGATAACTAAGGCAATTTTTAAGATAGAGACCTGAATTTTTTTTTTATTGTTCACATAGCTACTATATATATGTGGTATAATTTTGGAACCGTTACATTAATTTTTCTCTAAAATATAGGACATTGAATATTTCGCAAAATTCACGGTTTTACGTATATAATATGTGATAAAATTATCAATTTTGGGTATTTTGGTCTGAAAATTTTACTGAAGTACACTTATATATTACTTAACATCATACTAAAATATTATAAAAATCCAAAGTCACAATTTTTTTTTATAGCCGTTTTAAGTTGATATTTTTAGGAAAACGAATATCTTAGAATCCATACGTATAAATAAATATTCTGAAAACACTTTTACTACCCGAAATAACGCTTTGAATTTCACGAATAGGGCATGTTTCTGGTAGCAAATTGGATGTACTTGGTAATTTATTTGAGTCATTTTTCGAATTTTTCAAAATTGACTATAGGCGGTAGATAAAACTCCGAAAAAATGACGAAAAAACGGCATTTTTTACGAAAAATGAAATTTTGACGAATTCAATTTCTATATTTCACGATAACTCGGGCAATTTTTAAGTTAGAGACTTGAAAATTTTTTTGGGTGTTCACATAGCTATTATATATATATGTGGTAAAATTTTGGAACCGTTTTTTAAATTTTTTTACTAAATATAGGACTTCGAATATTTCGTAAATTTCTCGTTTTTACGTATATAATGTTTGATAAAATTAGCAATTTTTTGGTATTAGGGTCTGAAAATTTTACTGAAGTATACTAACATATTACTTAACATCATACTAAAATATTAGAAAAATCCCTAATCTCAATTTTTTTTTTATAGCTGTTTTAAGTTGATATTTTTAGTTCAAACGAAAATTATAATCTGACTGAACTTCGCTCAGAATCGTTTTTTCGAATGCAATGGTTTATCATTGCATTCAAATTCTAAATAAAATTAAACACTATGATTCGCACACCTGTATCCTGTGCGGCAGGAGTATCAGCTCATCTTTTTTTGTTTTGTTTTTATGTCTGAAGACACACTGTCACAATAGTTGATATTTTTAGTTTAAATGAAAACAATAGAATCCATACGAATATTCTTCTTATAATTTCTCAATACTTTTACAATAAAAATTAATAGAAAAATCATAAAATTTTTAAAATTATTATTGAAGCAAAACTTTTTTCAAAATATTAGTATAAAATCTCAAGGGTCATTTTTTTTTAAAAAAAATGTGTAGTTGAAATTTTAGAAAAATTAATATATAAATTATTTATATGGATTTTTCTTATTATATTACAATATTTTGAATGAAAAATTTTCAAAATTTAATTATGCTGAAATATATTTTACTTAACTCAGTTCCAAATAATTGTAAATTATTACGTATACAGTTATTTTTTATAGCTGATTAAAGTATCAAAAAGAAGAGCTGATAATCGTGCCGCAGGGATACAGGTGTACAAATTATAATGTTTAATTTTAATTAGAATTTGAATGCAAAGATAGACTATTGCGTTGGAAAAAAGTATTTTGAGCGAAGTTCTGTCAGATATGGACATATAGGTGACAAGGGATTTTATGATAATTTATATTGATTTTAGAGAGAACTCAAAATTGTATAGGATGTTCCGTGTTCATGTATGTACTATATATCATATGTGTGACAAAACTTTGCTTTTTAAATATTTAATAATTAATAAAAAATGTCAAAATTTTAATTATTACCTACATTATGAGAATGAATTTTGCTCAGAATCGTTTTTTTTAATGTGATGGTTTATCATTGCATTCAAATTCTAATTAAAATTAAACACTAAGATTTGCACACCTATTTCCCTGCGGCAAGTTTAATAGCATTTCTTTTTTATTGTATTTTTTAATCGTAAATTTTTATAACTTTTGATATATTATATAAGTATAATATATATTTTTTTATTACAAACTTAAATAATATGTTAAAAAGTTTCCATTTAATATTAGGTACCTAAGTTTTTTATTCTTTATGCCACAATACTTGTTAATTTCTAATTTTGCATATAATTAGCTACAATATATAGGTTATAGGTATCAATACAATATATAGTACCTATTCAATACATACAAGATATATTAGATATAATACTCGTATGAAAACGTTTACTTTTTAATGTACATAATTTATGCAGCAAATTAAAAAAAGTAAAACTATTATTACTCAAAGTATATTTACAAATTATAATTTGAATATTTAAATAAACTATTGTATTTATAAAATTTTTAATATAATTAAATATATATGTACACAATAATATAAATTATCCTTTAATATTTTTAGCTAATACCGTAATTTTAATAATAATTGAATCATAATTTCAAAAATAATTTTAAACATCACGTTATATTTATAATATATGCATCAAAAAAACACTAAAATTTTCTCAAATTTATTTACTGTCAAAATAACAAAATTTAAAACTATCACTAATAAAATAAAACAACTTAAAAGTATTTAATTTAATATTATATGCACGTACAAATTATAAAATATTAATATGATTTACTCATATTAATAACATATATATATATATAATAATTATAATGAGAGAATGTGAAAGATAGTAACTTACATTGGGTATTATTTTTTGGATCGAAAAAGAACTCTATTATTTCATCCTTACCTGATAAATTTCATCAAATTATTATGATATTTGTTTATAATTATAATATATCCCAGAATAAAGTAAGAAATTTATTGGTTTTATAAAAAATGAGTCTATTTTTATATTTCAAATTTCAAGACACTTAATTATATCTTTAAACGTACTTGCATTGAATGG
>JAIUCT010008092.1:0-16855 GCA_021307375.1 Tetraneura akinire
TAAGTGAATTTTGTAATGTAACAATAAATAATACATACAGATATATTAAGATAAGTATTATAAATTATTTTAATATTTTTTATTAAACTCATCCTTGAAATTATATACCTACTTACACATATTTAGTTATATATAGGTATATCGTATATATATATATATATAGTATGCACCATAGTAGGTACATACTTATACAGTCATATGACAAAAGAATAAGATACCTATATATTTGTTTATTTTTTTTATTAATATTATAAATAATTTTAAAAGTATAATTTAGTTTTTTTCGCAACTTTAACTTCCTAAAACTATATTATGATACTTATTAAAATTACCTATATAAACTCCACTGCATAAAATTATAATTTGAATAAAAGCTAAAAATGTTATATTAAAAAATTTCATTTTTATAGTAAGTAATAACGTGAAGCTGTAAAAGTTTTAAATTTTATTGAACAACAAAAATAAAATTATACAAAACGACTATTATATAATACGACTACCTATTAATAATAATTATTATTTGTTCAATGATGTCAGTCGTGAATAAATATGTTTCACTTATGTACGTGTAATAATATCATTAAGTATAGTTATGGTGACCAGATGTTATACAACAAAAAAAAAGTACATTTTATAATTAAACCATATTTACCTTTTAAGAATTATTTTTAATAACAAACGTTAAAAAACACAAGTATTTTTATATGCTTTTTTTAATTTTTATTAAATTCTTATGAAATATAAATTATTATTATCGTAAAGCACAGAATGTCCGGGAGAGTCCCAAAGGTCCAGTTCGGACGCCTATTTGGCAGAATTTCTATTTGGTACCCTTAGGTTTCTGCCATACTTAGTAAGAGGGATGGTAGTACTGTAGTAATCGAGGCAGTAGGCTGTATTTCTCAGCGGCGGTCACCCATCCACTGATATTGCCTGTCTACAGTGCCTAACATCTCGGTAGCTTTCGCGAATGCCACGTCGACTACACCACACGTCCACCAATGAAATATAAATTTAAATAAAAAACAAATGTATAAGACTAAATGCAAAATAGGTACTAAATCAGCCATTTAATAACATTGATTCATTTATATACATTTATATATATTTGTTTACTACATATTTAAAGAATTAATTATGCACCTTAAAGTTAAATTTTCGTGATTTTTGAGATCCGAGGATTTCCTTTTATAAGTCAAAAATTATTGTTACATTCATAAAATTTTTATTAAATTTGGAAGGTTTTTAAAAATAAGTACATTTGTATGTACTAAACAATATTATTTAGTACATTAGGATATCCAAAAAATCCAAAAAATAGTACTGTCCTATTAAAATAAGTCCGTATGATCACCCTAAGAATGTATGTATATGTATAATGCACGTATACAAATTATGAAAAATAGCACGTTGTACTGCTGAACTCTCATGCTATTTGGACATTTGGTAATCTAATGAAAAGTTATCAAGATAGCAATCCGCACTTCCGCAGTGTCATATGATAGTTGTAAATATTGCACAGTCCACGACATAAGATATGCCATATGCAACCCAGAATGTTCGTAAGGTCTTTTTAGTTTAAATATTAAATGGAAAAATAGCGTTTCAAACAAACCTGTCAAAGTAAATATTATTTTTTATTTATAACATTGAGGATTGAAAAACTGTACTTCATTTCTGTCATTATCTTTACTCCCAGTCTATTAATAGTGATTATCATGTTCCTATGTTATAATAAATTGTTAAAAACACTCCTAATGTTTACATTATATTATACATTTTTGTGTTTGTATATTTTTTAGATTTTGAGTGAAGCGAAGATTTGTTGGTTTTACAATGATATGTCTTTTTTTAGATTCTGAACGAAGCGAAGAATGTATTGGTTTTACAATGATGTGTGTCCTTTTTTTTTAATGTCTGTAGACACTTTTACTTACCGAAATAATGTTCCGATCATCACGAATAGCATATTTTTCCAGTTGGAAAATGGATGTAATTAGTAGGTACTTTATATAAGTCATTTTTCGAATTTCGCAAAATTAACCCTATGCGAAAGAAAAAACGACGAAAATCGGCATTTTTCACGTAAACTGAAATTTCAACGAATATGAATTCAATATTTTACATTAACTCGTACAATCATGAAGTTAGAGACTTGAAAATTTTTCCGGTATTAACAGAGATATTATATATATATGTCATAAAATTTTGGAACCCTTAAGTTAATTTTTCTATAAATGATAGGACGTTGAATATTTCATTAAATTCTCGTTTTTATGTACGAGTATATAATGTTTCATAAAATTGGCAATTTTTAGTATTTAAGTCAGAAAATTTTACTGAAGTATACTTATATGGTACTTAACATGATATCAAAATATTAGAAAAATCCCAATTCTCAATTTTTTTTATAGCTGTTTAAAGTTGATATTATTTGTTTCAACAAAAATCTTAAAATCCTTATTTCGAATATTCTTTTTATTATTTATCAATACCATTAAAATAAAAATTAATAGAAAAGCCAAAAAATTTAGAAAATTTTTGAAAATTTTATACTGATATATATCTTAACGTATTTCCAAAATATTAGGTAAATCTCATGACTCAATTTTTTTTTATATAGGTGTTTAAATTGGAAATTTCAGTAAAATCATGATTTAAAGTATTTTTAATGATTTTTCTTATTATATTACAATGTTTTAAAATATTAAATAAAATTGACAATAATTTTTTAAAAATTTTGTAAATTTTATTGAAGCTTAAATACATTTTACTAAACTCAGTTCCAGTTAATTGTGAGTTAATACATTTTCGATTTTTTTTTTTTTTTTTAAAGTATAGAAAAGTAGAGCTGATACTCCTGCCTCAAGGATACAGGTGTGCAAATCAAAGTGTTTAATTTTAATTAAAATTTGAATGCAATGATAAATCATTGTATTCAAAAAAATTATTTTGGGCGAGGTTCACTCAGATATGGGCATTTAGGTGACTAGAGATATTATAAGCATGTAAATTGAACTTAGAGATTTGAAAATTATAAAGGATATTCTGTGTTCATTTATGTACTATAATCTATAATGTGTATAAAATTTTTGTTTTAAATATTTATAAAATATGTCAAAATTTTAATCAATACTTAGGTTCATTATCTGACTGAACTTCGTTCAGAATTGTTTTTTCGAATGCAATGTTTTATTATTGCATTCAAATTATAATTAAAATTAAAAACTATGATTTGCACATCTGTATCCCTGCGGCAGGATTATCTGTTCATCTTTTTTATATTAAACGTTGGGACTGATAAATGTAAAAAATTAAATCGGATTGTGCATAGGTAATATACTAATATATTATCTGATGAACTTCAATCAGAATCGTTTTTCGAATGTAATGATTTATCATTGCATTCAAATTGTTATCAAAATTCAACGCTATCCTCTTTACACCTGTATGCTGTATCCCTTCCACACCAATATCCCTTCGGGTCTTCCCTTGCTTTTTTAATATTATATCCATGAAATGCTACGACTGTAATTCATGGTATTTAAACCTATAACTTTATTTCCTGTTTTACTGCAGTTTATAGTGTTACACTTTATTTCTGTCTTCGTGTTTCTATCTTAGTAGATACCTATTATACTCATAAATTTATAATCGTCATTTTTTCTGCGACAAGCTATAACGTCGTATGCGTGTAAGGTGTGACGAATAACAATAATTAATAATTATTTTAAATGATCATTTTTGATATTAAATTGGAATATGTCTTATAAACAGTTAATTACTTTTAAACATTAATAATAAATTATATAGTAGGTAATTCAATACTTTATATTATATATAAATTTATATCCAAATATCTTGTAAATAAAACTTATATTTATATACCTAGTAAATATATAATTTAAATAAAGGTTTATAGTACCTAAATATATATCTAATCATGAAAATAAAATAATTTGTAGTCTATTGTTATTTGTTGCCTTATATTTACTAATTAATAAAAATATATACAAATAATTATAATATTTTTGTACCTATTTATAATTTATATACACAAGTTATAACACTTTTGTAACAAACCTATTTTAAGAACTCATTAATTATACGCCAGATGGCAAAAACATATTTTGAAAATATTTTTAAATCATTATAATTATATTAATATTATTTATAAAACATTATATATTTATTTCAAAAACAAAAAAAATATGTTCTTAGATTATTCTGAAGATATACTTACAAGTAACTTTTTTGTTTATAATGGAGGGTTTCGACTTCCGACACCCCTGTCACCCATTGTATACGCCACTGGTAGGAAAGTGGATGTAGTTGATAGTTTATTGAGCTAATAATATTTCGAATTTCTCAAAATTCAACATATGCAGAAAAACGAGAAAAAATTAACGAAAAAACGACGTTTTCACGAAAACTGAAATTTCGACAAATTCGATTTCAATATTTCACGATAACTCAATTTTAAACTTAGAGAAGTGAAAATTTTTTTGGGCGTTCACAAGAATAATATTTATATATGTGATAAAATTTTGGAACCGTTACGTTAATTTTTTTTACAAAATATAGAACGTTGAATATTTCGTAAAATTCTCGTTTTTGTGTATATAATGTTTGATATAATTGGCAGTTTGGGTTTTAAGGTCTGTAAATTTTACTGAAGTATATTACTTAACAATTTAACATCATACCAAAATATTAGAAAAATCCCAAGTCTCAATTTTTTTTTTTTTATAGTTGTTTCTAGTTGATATTTTAGTTTAATCAAAAATCTTATAATCCTTACAAGTACTCTTCTTATTATTTCTTAATACTTTTACAATAAAATTTAATAGATAAACCAAAAATTTAATTGAAGCATACTAATTTGTATCTTAAGCTTAACGTTTTTTCAAATTTTAGAAAAATCTCACGTCTCATTTTTTTTCTTTTATACGTTTTTTATGTTAAAATTTTACTCAAATCGATGTTTAAAGTAAATACTTTATATGGATTCTTTTCTTGTTATATAAAATATTTTACAATAATTTTATATAAAATTAATAAAATTTTTTATAATACATACTAACATATTGGTTGACGTATTTCCCGAATATTAGACAAATATCAAGTTTTCAAATTTTTTTCAATTTTTATAAATTTTCATATTTTTTGAAATTTTTATATTTTTTTAAATTCTTATAAATTTTCAATTCTTTTTAAATATTCAAATTTTTATAAATTTTCAAATTTTTTTAGATTTTTATAAATTTTCATAAAACATTACATATTATTCATAAACATATTATGTGCGAAAAAGATTACATTATATCCATACATAAAGAATTATTAATATATATTGTACACTGTGAATAAGTTATTATTTATGTCTAATAATAAAAATAAAAGAAATAATAATAGGTATATAGTAATATAGTCAATAATTTGTATTATTTTATTTTTATTTTTTATGGTAGATATAAACAATATAAACATTAATGACTAAAAAGTAATAGTTATATTATTATTAAATTTTAGCGGAAACTTATTATATTTTAATATTGATGAACTATAATTAACTTGTAATTTATTATGAATTAACTTAATCAATTATGAATTATTTTCTTGAAATTATGCTCAGATATACCTAAAATATAATATAATACATTATTTAATAAATTTAAATGATATATTAAAGCTAATTTTTTCAAACATTTACTTTTATTTCTATTTTATTTCATATAACAGATAATAGATGGAATAAATTCGAAAATATTTTATAGAACAGTAAGTAGGTACAGGTACAGGTACGAGGTACCTACAATATGGAAACTATCAAGAATATTGTAGGTATACAAATTATCATATGTATAATTATAATGGATTTCGTACAGACTTTACTAGATAAATTTGCTTGGTGGTGGCAGTGCGATTAAAAAATACTAGGGGGTTTTCGTGTTTATTTTTATAAATTTATAAATTATAATAAACATTCTGGCATGTCGTGTTAAACCGCAGAAATTGGAATTATTGAAAAGGATCGCTGCCGCTGTTAATTGATACCGATTGTACCATGAGAGTCTGAAGAAATATTTCAGAAAAGGATAAAATTATTATTTTATAAAGTAAATTCTTAAATTTAATAAATAACACTTAAAGATTATATTATTAAAAGAATAATATGTGTATTGATTGAAAAGTTTACATTTATCATTCTCTATATTCAGAATATATATATATTATATGTATTATGTATAATGTATCCATAAAAGCCCTAAATATCCAAAAAAAATTATTTATATATATTTTTTTTTAATTTATATTTATACTAATTATTCCTAATATTTTTAAAACTTTTACTTTTTTTTAAAATTGTCAACTTTTATATGAAAAAAATTTTAACTATCGTATACAATTACAAGTATACATGATTTAATTACTTAATCTTAATAGCTAAAAAATCTTAAATTCAAACAAAGTACTTTATCATAAAAAATAAAACAAAGATAGGCCATTAGTCCCCAAATAACATAAAAATGACTATTTCTTAAAATTTCACGTACCATTGTGATTATTTTTCTAAAAAAATTAAATTAAATTATTAATTTAAATTAATAATATAATTAGTTAAAAAATTTTAAATTTAAGTAAATTCGATATTATATACGAGTATAATTAAATTATATTCCATGTTAACTGCAGTGTTACAAATCTTTTTCACATCAAACATTATTTTATAAACAGGGAACAAGTTGTATCATTACACGTTTAATGTAATTATATTTTAATCGATAAATGATAATGTAACATTTTAATAATATAAATTGAAAACAATAATTAATTGAAATCGGAAGCGCCAGGAATTATTTAATTTAACGATCGCATATACATAATATAAATAAAAATTAATAACTGATATTTTTCTAATATTCGGGAAATACATTGAGGAATGTGTAAGGATGCTTCTATAAAAGTTACAAAATTTTTTTAAATTTTTTGTCGATTTTATATATAACATTATTGGAAATATTGAAAATTATAATAAGAATCTGCAAATATGTACCAAAATATTCGATTTTGCTAAAATTTCAACTTGAAAAATATATAAAAAAATTTGTGACATGATATTATTCTAATATTTTGGAAGTATATACCTATATATATATATATATATATATATATATATATACGTAAAAACATATCAGTATGTTCACTACAATTTTCAAAAATTTTCTAAATTTTTTGGCTTTTCTATTATGTTTATTGTAAAAGTATTGAGAAATAATAAAAAGAAGTACTTTTAAGTGTTATATGACTTTCGATTAAACTAAAAATATCAAATTTAAACAGGTGTAAATAAGAAATTAAGAGTTGAGAGTTTTCTAATATTTTGATTTTATATTAAATAATATGTGGGTATACTTCATTAAAAATTTTTGACCTTAAAACCCAATACTGCCAATTCCATCAAAAATTATATACGTAAAAACGGGAATTTTTGAAATATTCAAAGTCCAATATTTTGTAGAAATATTAACGTAAAGGTTCCAAAATTTTACAACATACATATATATAATACCTATGTGAATACCTAATAAAATTTTCAAGTCTCTAACTACAAAATTGCTCGAGTAATTGTGAAATATTACAATCGATTTCGTCAAAATTTCAGTTTTCTTAATTATTTCGTAGTTTTTTCTACCGCATAGGGTCAATTTTGAGAAATTCGGAAAATGACCTATATAAAGTACCATCTAAATCCACTCTCCTATCGGAAAAATATGCTGTTCGTGAAATTTGGAGCATTATTTTGAGTAGTAAAAGGTCATACTTAAAAAAAAAAACAAAACAAAAAAAAGACACACAACTTTGTAAAACCAATATATTCTTCTCTCCACTCAGAATCTAAAAAAGTTTTTTTGTCATTTTTCACTTTTTGTATTAAATTTTCAGTCCCCCAAATGTATTTAATTGTGAGCCCATAGCTTATCACTTTATCAGTATTAATTTCAATAAATATTTATTTAATATAATATCAGAACTTCGTGGAATATTATACAATTTAAAAATACTTACTTTTTATTAATTGTGCTTCCATTAAATCAATCGCTATACAAATATGTAATAATTGGTTTATTATTATATAATACGGCCTTCTAGTAAGTAAATAAGTATGTAAGAAAGTACTCTATTCCATGTGCCATATAAAATTAAGATTTTTATATAGTCGACTGGAAGGCTATTTTTTGTAAGTGATAAATTTACTATTATACTTTCAGAAAAGCCAAAAAACGTTTTTTGAACCGCTTATTAATACTTCAATCTACTTATTGTAAATAATTTAATTTTGAAGATATAGGTAACTACAATAATTTTTTTTTCATCGATTAATAATATATTATTCTTCATGAATAATATTAATTTAATTTGTTTAGGATAGATTAATGAGTTTTAACTAATTAGCTTAAACATAAACAAAGTACTCTATCATAAAACAAGGATAAGCCCCAAATAGCTTTAAAAATGATTATTTCTTAAAATTCCACATACCTTTGTGATTATCGATTAGTTCTTCAGTACCATGCAATTTAACGCCGCTATAAACTGCAGATTCGATATAAACATAATAATAATATTATTAGTTAAATGAAAGTAAATAAGTAATATTAATGAAATGCTAACTGCAGAAAGGGGACAAGTCCATTTTTATCAATTTTGATTTTATTATCATTTTTCATTGAGCACGCGTAAATACATCGTTTACTGCAGATAGGAGTCAAATCCGATTATCAAAACAATAAATATACTGTTTGGAAATTCTTGTTTACTATAGAAAGGGAACATGTCCATATTTGGTTTTTGATCATTCCTGAAAAATTAGGAAAAGTGGACTTGTCCCCTTTCTGCAGTTAGCGATTCAAATATATATCAGTAGGATATAAAGGTATGTTATGGAACCCCCCGAACCTCTGCACCATCCACCTTCGCTCTACCTTACCTTAGAAAAACACATAACTCCTCCACACCACCCCGGATCTTTACTATAGATCTCCCGTAGCTCCTACAACGCTTCCACCATCCCCACAGCACCGCCTTATCGTCAGAGATTATTAAAACCACCTAACCAATAGATATTTTACCCCTTCCTATTTTTTTTAATAAAAACTAAGTAACCTATGATTATTATACCCCCTCCATTTATTTATCATCTAAGACTAAGATTACTCTTAACCTATATCTTTTTACTTTTATTATAACCACTTCACCAATAGATAATTATCCTCCTCATGGTTTTTTTTTATCAATCTATAGTATTATTACTTAAGCTATTTCATGTTATTCTGGTTCACATTATAAATAAATTTTCTTTTAATGAGAATTTTGTAATAGACGATACGATTATCATGCATATTATTATAGGTAAGTAGGTAATTAAATTAAATATATTATGATAATATTATACTCGTATAAGTATTAAAAATAATATTTACCATACCTCTACACTTATATTATATTAATACAAAAATTCTAATATTTCTAAGAGTCGAAATGGGTATACACGATACCTAATCACATTTAGTTTTTCATTAAAACTCACACGTCATTAGTAATACTAGGTAGTTAAAATTAAAGTATTTAATTAAATTACCATAACATTGCTTATAAAGTTATAATATACTAACTTTCTAAAATTCTAAGTATTAATATTGTTAATTGTGTAATAACCAAATGATAGTTTAATTCATAGATCACCCCTAAAAAAAGTCAATAAGAATCTGAAAATTATCCATCTGATAAAACTTGGAAATGTCGCAGTTCGAGAAATCATACATGAACAAGCTGAAACATGATAAAATCTAACCTCCCTAAACAAACTGATGAAAGACAGCAGAAACAATCCAAGAGGAGCTGATCTCACCTGTTAACAAAACCAACAAATAAAAGGTGTTTTCACATAAACCACCCCCTTGGAAGCTAAGAATACAAAAGAAAATCAGTAAACTAAGAATGACCTATCACAGTTAAAAGGAGGAGGGAAACTCACTGAGTCAATAAACAGAAAAAGGAAAAACTCTGTAAGAAATATGAAATATGCAATCAGAAAGAATACAACTTAGTGATAGAGAAACTAAAACAAGTGATTGCAGCCAAAGCATACTAAATAAGGCGTTATACCGAAAGAAGTAATCAATATATACAGAACTAACAGTTTACGGATAACGCGGGAAGATTCTAGAATAACATACTAGGAGAAAACAGTAAAATAAAAGATATGCCATCCAAACAAGAAATACAGACAGACTGGCAGAATATTTGGGAAAGAAACACCAAACGCAAGCTTCAGAAAGAATACGAGAAAATGGCGAACATCTAAAGAATGAAATGGAAAGAAATAAAAGCAGCAGAACTAAAAGCAACTCTCAGTACAACAACCAACTGGAAAGCTCCAGGTACAGATGGAATTCCAAATTTTTGGCTAAAAATTTTGAAGAGCTACACGACAATCACAGCGACAGCATATAACCAAATGATCAGTGTAATTCAAACGTACGTGAATGGCTCACTAAAGGCAAAACACACCTTATACCAAAAAACTCCAAAACGAAATGTGTGTCCAATCACGTGTTTGAACAACTTCTATAAAGCCTTCAATTAATCATTCAATAATGATGGAATTATAGAAATAAGTTATAAAAACGATAATGTCTTTATTAACATAAATATCATATTTATTAATATAATAAAAATCCACAAGATTGCGGTAATCACTGTGTTTTTATTTCCATCTGTAAGATGGAACGTATATAAAAATGTACAAGAAAAGGGAGTGGTGATTAGGGACCGCCGGTGAGAAAAGCAAAAAAGCGACCCGTACGGGAACCTCTTAGTACAATGGTGTGACTGTTTAATCTAGTTAAGTTCACATAAATGGGTTGAGATAAATGGGAGAAATAGTTGAATGGGACTTTCGAAAGACCTAAAATTAGTGGTCGATAGGTCTTAAAATATTTTAAAGGAGTATAAGATATTAACTATTATTTTTATGATAATAACTAAATGGCATCTGACAGTTGGTAGTATATAACATAAATGTATGTCATATTTTTGTGTTAATAGGGTATACTTAATAAAATCAACATTAAAGATTCTAATATGGTCTCAATATATTGTTATTTATAATGTAGGTATAAAATATATATATTTAAAATAATTAGATATCATGTCATTATTTATTATTACTGATTGGGAAGAAAATCCAGAATAAAGATTATTAATTTAGTGAAACTAAGTAGTAATGTTAATTTATTCTCTAAATAATATAGGTACATTTAACAATTATTACACATTAGTACAACTTTTTACAATTACACATTGACAATGTAGGTAACCTTGATGATACAAGAAAAATAATATTAATTCTTGGCAAATATTATGAGATACAACTCATAATGTTGTTAGAAAGATAATAAATTTCAAGTTAAATATTTTTTATTAATTAATTTAAACATTTTTTAAGGCTTACTATCAATATTTAAACTGATCTATTTAATTGGCGATTACATCATACCAACTAAAATAATGTAAATCTCTAAATTAGGGTACCTTTTAAGCATCATATCGTGTACAACAATATTATAGTTTCAAATATATCGAAATAAAATTAATAAAATTATATACCTACCTAACCATATTAATTATTAAATATTTATTAATGTTATAAATTACTAGTGGAAATTAAAAAAAAAATAGACCTTAATAAAATATGTGATTCCTATATATTTATCAGTTTATCACACACGTTATTTCGTATCCACGATATACAGAATACTCTCATAGTCATAGACTCTTTTCTACATAGTGTTCGCATGCTACATTATAGTAATAATTATTGTACATGTCGCTTACTTCACAAAAAATAGAAATAAGCTACGAACTATCATGATGTAAACGACAATATTGGCTTATATGTAAATTTGACGTTTTTAATGGCTTAGGTAAGTATACTACAAATAAAATACGACATGTTGTATTTTCGTATGTCGTTTTACTGCAAATCCATTGGCGGAAATGGGGGTGGGCTTGAGGGTGCTAAGTCCCCCCAAGATCCTCACAAGCCCCCTTAAAAAATATTACAAAAGTATAAAAATGTAACTTCAATATTATTTAATGACGAAAAAAATTATAACACCTCATAATAAATTATGTTTTTATTTTGTAAATTTGTTTATGAACTCATAGGTAACTATTATATGTCCGATCTAACATGGAAATATCCAAAGTTCATGTTTACTCGCGTGTGTAAATTAATATTAATTACTCAGTATTTTAGTATTCAGTAGTTCAGTAAATTTAGAATTTGTTAAGACTTGGTTTTGATATCTTGACCACAGTTAGGTTTATGATGAAATATTGTAGCCCCCCCAACTTCTTCAATGGATTTCCGCCTATGTGCAAATCTAATCTATAATCGTATAACAAGTACAGCATAATTTGTCATTTAAGCTATACGTTTTAATATAATGCAAAACATTGGATATAATTAATTCATTAAAGAATAATCTTATTAGATAATTAATCTACAGATCGATAATGCTTAGAATGTTAGAATGTCGTACGTTTAACGCTGTATAGTGTAGCTTACTATAAGAGTGTAGTTTTCTGCAATATAAATATAGCCTATTGAATAACCACGAATCAAAAAAAACAACTATGGCTTATTCGATAGATAATTAATTAACAAAAGTAACGGTGGTACTAAAATAAATTTATTTTTTTTACCTTGAGAACGAGGTTGTTTTGAATTACTCGGCCAAGTATTTACAGCAAATCCTAGATCGATATTTTGTTTTAATTAATATAAGATATGGTTTTTCAATTAATGATATTATAATTATAGATATCATGTTATATCTTATATATTAATAGAATAATCGCTTTATTTTTAATATGATATTATACAGTCATATAATAGCATTATTAATTATTGAAAAATAATATAATACATAATTAATAAATAAATAATTATTCATCCAATCAAATCATCCTTATAGTTCATATAGCTATTTAGACTAATATTATGACTAATATGGTTTATGGAGCAAAATAAGCGATTTTTGTTATTATTATTAATCAAGTTTAATTATTATATGAATAATAATCCATTAACATAGATATGTATATTATGAGCGAAATTCGATTAGATATGAGCGTATTTCACGGGATCCATTCTGGAATGTTTTAAACGTATGCATAGGTGGTTTTTATGAAAATAAAGAATGATTAATAAACAAGTCGGTAGCGTTAGGAAATAAATAAATATTTTTTTAATCAAAAATTGTTAATTTTTAAAAAATAATTATAGTACCTATCTGACTGAATATCGCTCAGAATTTTTGGAATACGATGTTTATCACAGCATTCAAATTTTAAACAAAATATAATTTTATACCCACACCAATATCAGCAAGTCTATTTTATTATTTCGTTGTACCCATTAACTCATTAAAATAATTTTTAAGGTACCTATATAAAATTTAATAATTTTGAATTTAATGAAATTTGAACGTTACATGATTATTATTATTAATTAGATTACGTAGATACTAATTGTGATATTTTACAAATATTATCACTGATAACATTTGATAAAGAAAAACATTATTTTAATTTCTTTAATGCCTTTATAATCTAATTAAGATTTCTGATCCGCATTTTTTTCGTATTGTATAGAATTAGCGGCAACGACGTTTGCAAACTTTTAATGAGATATTAACTATTATTTTTATGAAAACATCTAATTGGCAACTGGTAATTGCCAATTGGCACCATATAACATATAGAATGTTTTTCCAGGTTAGTCCACCCCGCAATTAAATTTTGATCTATTAAAAAATTATAAAATCAGATTTTTGCAATTTATTTGTGTAAATAGAACTCATAATTTTCACTGATTTAATTTCCTAATTATTTTTAAAACAAAATACTTTTTATTAAATTATCAACTTTTATATGGAAAAATATTTATCCATCGTATAAAATTACAATAATATACATTATTTAATTACTTAATCTTAATAGCTAAATGAGTTTTAACAAACCATCTTAAATTCAAACAAAGTACTTTATCATAAAACAAGGATAGGCCCCTTAATGCCCCCCTAGGAAAAATGATTATTTCTTAAAATTTCACGTACCTCTGGGATTAGGTTTTTGGGTATTACTTGAATTTTTTTTAGGTTCTGTATAAACATAATAATATTATTATTTAAATGAGCGTAAATTATTATAAAAATATTTTTTTTATCACTTTTTAATATATTATTATTCCAATATGTATATTTTTTTTAATAAATGTTTATTTTGATGTTGTATTTGTAACCCGTAACTGGACAAAGTATTCTAAAATACATGAAGTTTGTGGTTTTATAATTCGGTGATTTTTTTAACTCATTACAATTTTATTGAATAAACACACATGGGTGACTTATTATTTAACAGAAAAATAAAATTGTTTACTATTTGTTTATTTGATATAGAATCGCTCATTATTTATTATTATAGAATCAAAAATAACTAACCTAACCTAACCTAACCTAATTTTGGTTTGATTCCAATAACGAAATAATTTAAAATATTCTTTGCTAAAAATGAAATAATATGAAACCACTGCTTTTGGACAATGAAACATATCGTTTTAAAAGTTTAAATTAATTCAGATAACATCTAATTTAATAAATTTTTTTCATATTTATTTATTAATATGTAATATGGCCTTTATTTATATAATGATCATTGTATTAATAGGTAATGCAATGTGCCCTAATATTATAAAGCTATTTAATTGCTGCTATAATAACGACCATATTTATATATCTTTTGTTTTCGTTAATAACTAAAATAAATACTATGTGGCTTCAATCCTCAATTCATTATTAATATAGTATATTATTAATAAACCTAAAAGGCTAATACAAATAATGTATTTATTGTACATCATAATTAATTACTCTGATAGTTTATATAGGTTTTTTATTTATTGACCACTTTTCAAACAATTTAACACAGACGGAGATTCTGATAATTATCAATGTGGGGGCTTTAATATTTAATAGCAAACATTTTAGTATTGATACAAATGGTACTCATATTCCTACCTTACCTCTAATCATGTCAAAAAGTGTCGCCATTGGATGGCTCCTTTTATCACGTTTATGTCAAGCTACATTATATACTTCCGCATGCGTTCTTATTGTAATAATTTATTTACAGATTGCACGCTTTATAATAAAAGTTAAAAAAAAAATAAAAAAAAATATTCCTACCATCGTTTTGTATATTATAATTTATAATATATACATGACCGAATACGCCCCCCACACCTGGTTTCTGCCTATACAAATGAAACACAAGAGGTTCTTGAAGAGATGAGACTATACTGTTATACATTCAGTTGTTAAAATATCTTTTGGAACAAATTGTAGGTATACATAAAATTCTTGAAATTTTAAAGAAATTACACAATTAAAATTGTTATTAAATGTATTGACAATGAAACTTTGCAATATTATAATTAGGTATAATTTAATTTATTTAAATTGTTGTCTTTAAACTATATCAATAACTTAATATAATATACTTGTACACATAATATTTGTTTTGTATCGTGTAAACATATGTAGGTATATCATAGGGATATTTAGTTTTAATAATTTACAATAAATAAAAAACATTAAATTATATAATAAATTTTCGTATTTTTTTTTTAGCAATAATTTATTCTATTATTCTACTTTTAAAAAGTTTATAGTCTGTTTAGGAAATAGGAATACGCATAAACATAATATATATAGGTTTATAGAATACTAGAATGTTTGAATATTATGTTTTTTCTGTTTTTCGTGTATTAATTAATTTTTAATTTTTTTTTATTAAATGTTAAATGTAGGTAAATAATTAATATAAAATTATAATAATAAGTGTAACACCTGTTTTATTATGTACACATGCGAATAACAACATTCAAAAATCAATAATAATATTGATATATTTTAATTAACATTATAAGGTATAATAGGTATATAGTAGTACACCCATACCTAAGGGCTATAGCACAATAATATATTATAGATATGTTATTTATATAATATATTCGTTTTAATGGCAAATATCAAAATGTAAGGATATAAAATTTAAATTATACAAATGCGCGATTTTATGAATTCTAATAACAATTTAGGTAATTACTTATTCTTAGGTAAACTGTAATTAATACCTAACAATGAATAAGCCTATTACCATTTAATTATTTATATCTACAGATGCCACTGCAAGTGATGTATCGACATAATTATGAGAAAGTTTTGAGTATTGAAACTTGAAAGCCCCTTTTCCATTGTTCATTTAATCTTTTTAAAAAATGTCCTGTAATGCTTTACATAAGTATTACCTATGTCCTATACTCAATACAATACCATTGTTTCCATAATCCCGCATTTTACCTAATTTTTTGAATTTGTATTATGTATCTCATTAATTCATTATGTATTATGTTATTCAATTAAGACTAAAATAATAAGTGACTGATAGGTAAGTAAGAAGGTATCTATATAAATTTTCTTTTTTTTTCATTAAAATGTATTTGATTACGTTGATAATTTATTTTTAATATAGGTATATTTAGTATCCTCCTATTGATAAATACTGTCTACGATAGTACCTACGATACTGATATATAATAATTAATATATAAATTGGTATTATATCTTACTATCTGGGTCACACCAAGCTAGAATTATTTAAAAATAAAACATACCTAAGTGAATTTTGTAATGTAACAATAAATAATACATACAGATATATT
>JAIUCT010008094.1:0-10288 GCA_021307375.1 Tetraneura akinire
CGCATGACGCACGCACGCACATCCATTTCACACGCAGTCACATACCACCAGAGCCTCGGTCACGTGATCGTTGCTCATGGGTGGATCCTGACCGTCGCCCGACGAAAACTGGTCGCCGCCTGGTCACGATCTCATTTTGAATAGAGTATAGGTATGATCACAACTTTTTGATACGCACAATTTTGTGTAAAATGGTGGGAGTCTTCCGCCTGTTTTCATTGGCGGATTTTATTTATGACTATATAACTATATGTTTATAACTATACTCTGTTCCAAAAGAGAAGACACGAAGCGGTGACCAGTTTTCGTTCGGCGGCGCGCATTCCCCACCTACTCCGATAAATGCACGTATGCTCACCAGCGACCTCTGACACCCAGCTGCATCGTTAAAAACCATTATACGGCGCGCTTGGATTGTTGACATCTATGACACTTGGCGAATATACGTATAACCTGTCACCTGATAACCGTGCAAGTGTACACGGCTATTGTGTGCCGCATTTTAATTACGGTGTATACATCGTCGGCAATGATCGGAAATGATCGGCCGTCATTCGCTATGCGCAGAACCCGTGTCTTCTCTTTTGGAACAGAGTATATATTTTTTTTGTTTAGGGTATAGGGTAGTTGCCAGAAAAATGATAAGAAAATATTTTCTAACAGAGCACGCAGTAATACCAACGTTGAGAAACTAAATGTCAGAATAAATAATCAAAATTAAACGTATAAATGTTATTAATGAATTGGTATCAGAATTTATTTAAAATGTATCCGATATATTTTAAATACGATATAAATACGTATTTATATTATAATACTTCACTCGAAGTAGTCAAGTAAATGCACCATGCTATATTGCTCTTTGCATTTTAAATAGAGATCTAAAAACATAAACTACGTATCATAAATACGTATCTATAGAGTATAATATATTATATAGGGATAACATTATGTGATGCATAGTATTATGTCATGTAATATACTAATATGAATTATAATATTAAATTACTATAGTAATATATTGTTTGTTGATAATTATAGGTAAATAGTAATTCAAAAAAAATTATGTAGGGACTACGGAGGAACTCTTGGAGTACCTACTTTATAAATTATAAAACTATTGGGCCGACATACATAAATGTAATGACTTCATATTGAGATAAAATAATAAAATACAATGTTTTTATTTTGTATTTTGTCATTTTTAATCATTGATTAGTATCTGTATTCAAGAAAGAAAATATTGGTTTCCTTTTTAAATGAAACCTACCAATTTGATTGATTTTAATTTTTAAAAAGATGTTTTGTGTGAAAAGATACAAATTCAAATTGATCAATTTATATTAATTATAACTTGGTTTATTAGAGTAGAGCATAAAAAAACCAATAATAGGGTTTTTCAAAAACAATAAATTAAGAATTATCTAACCTTGTCTCTAATACAAATGTAATAATATATAAATATTATGGGGAAGTTTATTTGTTAATATATTTATAAATTGGAACTAAAAGAAAAGTTTTAATCTCACTATTCTATGACCACCTTACAACCTACACTTGTGTTAAAATTATTTGAATTTTATGAACATTTATATTTGATATTTTATTTACAATTTATTACAATTTATACAACTAGGTATTTCATATTAGTATAATAATTTTATTTTTTTATAATAATTATATTTTTTAATTTAATATTTTTAAAAATCTTTAAATAATTTTAAAATGGATCATACTTATGCATTACCCAGTAAGTTATTTTATATTATTTTATTCCTTTATACTATTGTCTATCTATAGTTATATTATATTAAGAAATTGTTGCGATTTTTGTTTAGTTGAAGTTGCTGTGATGGATGAAGTAGCAGAAAACATCCCTGATAGTATGCATTTAAAAGTCATTGTATTTTTATTTAAATAAATGTTAATTTGTTACAGATAATATTCAGTTTTGGCCAATTGGCGATTTACCTAATACATATGTAAATGTGCCAAGTGTACATAGAAATGAGCAAGTAGTTATTGATAATTTAGGATTTATGTATTTTAAAAATAAAAAAACTGAGCAAAAATTGTAAATTTACTTATATATATTTAATTATATCTTAATATTATTATTTTCAAATAACAAATTTGTTAAAATAATTTAATTATTAGATACTTAAAATGTAAAGAGTCAAGAACAAATGGATGTACCGCCACGGGTTGGATCAAACCAAATAATGTTGACAATATTTTTAAATTAAGACAACGGCATACACATCCATTTGGGCAATCAACAAATGCAGCAAGGGAGTTGCGTAATGCACTAGATATACAATGTACAAAACATACGCCTCATGCATATTCAGCTAGAACATTATACATGGAGGCTATTGTTGAGTAATTATCAGAAAAATCCATAAATCTACAATATATTATACAATTTTTACTTTATAACTTGAAATAATTTTATTTGCTTTTATGATAAATCAGTCATCCTGAAGGTGCACTGGATTATACATTTCTCCAAGCCGCTGAGAGAATGAGGCAAATGAGAAAATCAATATATGCACCTACGCCCAGGAACTTGCAACATTTGGCCGATTTATTGAACTTGGAGATAAATAGCCATTTCAAAAATACTTTCCAAATACCACCATGCTCGTATGTTTTTAAAATTATAATCTTGGTTTTTCTAAATATAGTAAATAAATTATTTAATATTAATATTTATTATTTTTAATGTTATAAATAATATGTGTACAGATTTTACCAAGGACCATTAGTTCTAGCTGGGTTATTAGCTGGGTTACTATTTTGTAATACAAGCTTCATAGCTACAATTGAAGATCAGCTACAAAGTGTAAGTTTATTCAAGAATATATGTCAATAATATAAATAATATAATTAATTTTCACAATTATTTTTCAGGTGACAATAGCTGGTTGTGATGGAACGTTTAAAACGGTGCCCAAAACCATTGAAAACGATTGTTACCAACTTTTTACTTTTCAAGTGGTGTACAAAGATGTTGTAAGTGCTTATAAACTTTAAATATTTCTAAATAATTATATTTGTTATTCATTTTGGTTACAGTTTCCCAATGGTATATGCTTTACTCACTGAAAAAACTAAAACAATGTATGTAGAATTGTTTAGGTATGTTCGGAGTGCTTTGCCACTAAATTATGATCATTTGACTATCATTACCGACTTTGAAATTGGTCAAATAAATGCCATCAGATATATATTTCCTGAAAGTAGACACCAAGGTTGTTATTTTCATTATTGTCAGGTAACACATTTCTATTAAGTAAAAATATGATTTTTATGATTACTTACCGAATAATAATTGTATCCTAATGAATATATTATATATTACTTATAGGCCATACTAAGACATCTACGGAAGAAAGAAGTTGGGATTTACCATTTGGTGAAAACAAATCCGATTGCTGCCCGTATATTCAGAATGGTATTATTTCTTGTTGATAAACTCGTAAATATTTATATTAACATAATTATTCTGTATTAATTATAAATTGACAGATACTTGCATTGCCATATCTCCCATCAGAGAGAAATTCCGATGGAATACCAAATATGTTGGATGGATTTAATGCATTGGTGAATTACATTGTTCAACACCCTGAAGTAGCCAACACTTACCATACTTTTATATATGAATATGTGTTTGGCTATTGGTTTGTCCAGATACGTCCGGAAAGATTTTCGGTTTACAAAAAAGATATCAGAACTAATAATTATTTAGAAAGTTACCATGCCACTCTTTTAAATATCATTAGACCACATCCAAAAATATGGGAGTTCATTGGTACATTTGTATACGTCTTGTGTTTAAATGTAACTTTATGTATGTTTGGTAATTGAGGATGCGTGTCATGTTAAAATATTATTATTTGTTAAAATTTCTTTATCTTGTATTGGTTATAGACTTATAGTCTTGTAAACAACTTCTACAATACAATATATATTAATTACTAATAATAATTCACTCTTTAGAATTATAAAATATGTTTTTATGTTTGTAACTATGTATGTATGAATAGAAAAATATTAGGTACATGATATAACCATACATTTTTCTTATAGTTCAAATTCGTTATTTAGAAAATCAGCACTTGGTACAATTTAAACAAGCGTTATCTAATAAGAGGGTATATATAAAATTAAGTATCTAATTATATTACCTAATAAGTAATAATTAATAAAAATAAAATATTCTTTTTCAGATCCATTCTAATATTTCCAAAAATAAACGTGAATTGAATACTACAGCAATAAATCAATTAATTGACGATTTAAGTGTGGATTTTAGTCAAGATCGATTAGTAACTTTTTTAAGGAAAGCCGGTCACCGGGTTGATGGATATGTTGGTCAAGAAATCGGTCCATATCCTGGTAGGTTAACTTGTCCTGAAACCTAAATAAAAATTTTCCTGTTAGGTACTATAACATTATTTTTTATTTCTAGGTGAGTGTGAATTACTGTTAAACGAAGCCCAACAGCTGACATAATTATACTACAGATAACATAAAACGTTTTTATGCTATTTGCACAGAACATACAGAAGGGACACTCTCAGCCATATTGAATTCGGTCCGACATTTTGTTGTTGCCCCGCAGTTTGTTACATATAGGAAATTTTCCGTTTGTCATATTATCCCCGGAGTGCGCTCGCACTGTACAAGCGCATTCTACTCCTCCTCCGACCTACCACACACGCGTTTTTGTTACGACTTACGATGCCGCGCTTGGGCGTCATACCGGTGCTGTTTACTTGTTTAGTTTCTCTCTGCTATTAAGTAATTTGTTTTATAAAAATGTTATTATCATTATTATTATAAATTAATAAAAACTATTTTTTCCTCAATTTTACATTTTATTTGTAAATATTTTTTATCATATTATTAATCTACTTTGTATGTATTTTTTGTATGAGATATTTTTGTATTTAATTTTATTATTGCTTATTGTGAACCTAAATTATGGTTAATTGTGTAATTTTTAAGTATATTGCATTTAAAATTTGTAAACATGTAAATGTGCTTGAAATTACAATATAATATACTCGTATATAGGTATAACCAATTAAATTGTATTTAAATAATTATAATATTTCTTATTGTGAACCATATATATTATAATCGTGATAAATAAAAAGATAACTAAATGTAATTTATTGTACTTAATTGTTTTTTCCTAGTAATTAATAATAAATCTCTAAGCATTTTAAAACAAATTATTATTTTATTAATATGCGCTTTGAAAAATAATTTAGAAAAACTATAAGGTAATAAAATAAACTTCAACAGGTAATATTTTGTTTTTATAACTTGGTGAAAAAATTTTTATTCACAATACAACGGCATAAGTGCTGCCAATAAATACAAAATAATTTTTCGTTTCAATGACTGGTTAACATGGGGGCAACAACAAAATGTCGGACCGATTTTCGGGCGGCCGTGTTATTTTAAAGGACCATACAACTGAAATTTTTTTTTTTTTTTTTTTGTATTTAATATTACATTTAAATGATATAAAACTAATGGTACCACTAAAAATTGTCTACGACCATTATTTAGTAAGATATCGGCATTTGAAAAATACGCGTGACGTCATAATTTCGTTGCCGTCGTGTGTCCCGTATTCATTAGTACGTGAATAATACGACTCTCGCTGTTTAAATGCTTATATCTCAGATAATATGACATTTTTTATTAATTTGAACCTTGATTATAATTTAAAATTTAGAACCATAGATTTAGTTTAATGTAATTTTTAAGTAGAATAATTACTTAAATATATATTATATTTTATATTATGAAAAACTTTTTTGATATTTCTATATTCTACCACAAACAAAATATTTTACAATCTAACTAACTATTCTATATTATTATTTTATTACTACCTAGTACCTATACTATACCTGCATCATTAGTTAACAATATCTTTATTATATTAGATTATCATATAGATTTTAATTTTATTATCTAAATCATATTATATTACGATATTATTAAATATACGATAATAATTTATAGAAACAGTTTAATACTACTATGTACTATCTGATCACAATTCACATACGTTCAATGTTCATTAGTCAATTATTGTCTGTAGGCATTATACCTACTTGGATTTTTATTAAATTTAGTCACACAATGGCATTACAACCATATAGTTTTGAGCCAATGAAATACGAATTATTACTCTAATACGAATATTACGAACACGACATACCGATGGTATGTATTACTTTGTAAAAATTCAGATAATATTAAATTATAAATAAATTATTGGTATATTATCTAAACTAAAGTAATATGGGAATTTATATTATGATGTCTTGTCAAACATTATTATTTATGATAGGTACTTATTACTTATAGTATGATAAAAATTAATAATAAATTAGTGTACCTGTAGCCTGTAGGTATAAACCTGTAATAATAATACAATATACAAAAGAAGAAGATATTGTGGTTTTAAATTTTCATAAAAGTGTAAAATCCTACATATTAATTTTTATTTTTACTCAATAATTCAATATTAACATAGTATACTTGAAAAGTTTTTCATAAATCATAATATAATATATATTTAAGTAATAATTCTACTTAAAAATTACATTAAACTAAATCTATATTTTTAAGTTTTAAATTATATTGAAGGTTCAAATTGATAAATGTCATATTATCTGAGATATAAGCATTTAAACAGCGAGAGTCGTATTATTCACGTACTAATGTATACGGGATACACGACGGCAACGAAATTATGACGTCACGCGTATTTTTCAAATGTCGATATCTTACTAAATAATGGTCGTAGATATTTTTAAATGGTATCTCTGTTATTATCTCACCCAACACTATAATTTAAGATCAACTTGTTTTTTTGAATTGTATGGTCCTTTAAGAGAGTGTCCACCCCCTGCTATGACTGATTACATTAGTAAAAAATGATAAGTTATTTTACGTAAACATTGACAATGTTTAAATCATATACCAACATAATATTACAAGTGTGTATTTCCAATTTAGTATCCTACTATGATGATAAACAAAGTTAATTAAATACCTACCTATATCTTTCCTCACAATCACTCGTAATCGTGGATTCATTAACGTTTAGCGATAACCACTATAATAATATAATACGAATACAGATTAGGTGTATTTATAAATAAACCATGCACAATAATTATACGTATTTAATTTTATAATAATACAATCGTATGGAAAATTGAAAGTGAACCGTAGTAACAGTGACGTAAAAACTGACAAAAGCTCCTCCTATGTATGAAAAATAAATGAATTTCAAAGACATATATTATTAAAACGAATTGAAAAAAATGAAAAATTTCTTCACGAAAATTATTTTTAAATTATTGCCCATGTCATAGAATAAAAACAAATATAGCATGCCATTTAAAAAAAGTATAAAACCTAAAAATTTAATAGGAAAAAAAATTATAAAAAATTATATGTTTATGTAAAAATATAGTGTAATGTACACCAAATATTTTATAAAAAAAAAAATTGAAAAACTTCAAAATTGACTGAGAAAATGAGTGTAGTAAGTTATTTGGATCAACCTGTATACTGAAAAATAAAAGTCAATTAAATAATCAATATTTGTAGCCCAGTTTAAATTTTTTTCTATTTCTATGGCTACAATACTTTTAGTAGTCCAAATAATCAAAATGCAACCCTCAGATTCAGTTAAACATATTTGGCCTTGTATTTGATTAAAATATTCATGATTAGTATTTAATATATAGTTTTGAATATTACTATCATACTTGACAATATAATCTGTATTTTCTGTCAAGCATTGTTTTAAATCTTGATTGCGATATTTAAATGGACACTTTATTTCTACACAAAATTTTTTATCATTAATAGTTGCAAGTCCATCAGGGCTTGCAACTATAACTCCTGATTTATGAAGCCAAATTCCAGTCAACGAAATATCAATTTTAAATTTAATTTTAAATTCTCTTAATGCCACTTGCTCGTGATTTTTCCCCATTGGATAGCCCTTATTGAATTTAGATTATAATTGCCTAAAGGTGTTTTAAATAATGATGGAAATTTGTTTCGGTTAATACTTTAGGAAAATTACTCGAAGTAATTCTATATTGTTTGTAAAGAGACCATTTTATATTTTCTGATTGGCCAGTTGTGTCTTCAGCTATTTGTTTTATTTTATTTTTATCTAGTTTAAGTAAATTAGAAATAAACTCTTTTTTATTACTAGCATTTTGAAATTGCTCTGAATAAAGAACTGACTCCATTGGTAATAAATTTACATCATTTAAATTTGTATATATATGTTCAGCTGGTTCAGGTTTCAATAACCAAGAATATCCTACTATATGGCTACTTATTTTAAGTTTTTCAAAACACAGTTCTTTCAAATCACAATTTACACTTTGAATTATAAAAGAATTATCTGGGTAGAGATCATCAATAGATCTTACTAAATCATCAATTTTTTTTTCTTTCTCCAAGTGCATTCAGCATCAGTTACAGATATGTTTTTATGAGCATGTAACAATAAAGCTACCATATGGCTACATTTTGTAAGTCCAAGTGCACATGTATATTTAGCATATTCTATGGCATGATTCTTTATATGTATCTAAAATATTAAGAAAAGAGAGTCTTATATAACTGAATGTGTACCTAAACCACTTTAATCAAATATAAAACAAAAACTAAATTTACCTCAACATTATTTAATTTATTTTTCATGCTACATGTACATTTCCTGTTAAAACTCCTAAAACAAAATTACAAGTATGTACATTCCCGCTTTCAACATGAGTTTCACCTTTAGCTATAATCTTAGGATCACCAATATATTCAATTATTTTATGTAATTTAATAACAGAAGTCATATTTAGTTTTAGAAGTTAGAATTACTGAATAATATAAATAAAAATGTCCAATGGGAAATATTTTTCCAATCTATATGTACTATATAAATATAGGTACTTTCAGACAAAAAAGAATATATATAAAGATTATAACACTATTTATAAAACATAATAATGGAACAGACAAATAACAAATATTTATATGATAAATGATCACACTAGGATATAACGTAGGTATACCTAACTTTAAAAGTAAATTACAATCATTCAAGTGACTTTACTATTCAATACCATCATAAATATGTCAAAATGTTATATTTATATACACGTACAAAAATAATGTTTATTAAAAATCGAATAAAATAGTTGAACTTGAAGGAAATAAATAATTAACGGAACTCAGAAATAAATTTAACAACAATATTTCTTATGGAATGAACCATGATAAGATTGATAAGAGTTTGTTTGGAACCACAAGCGTTATCATCCAAGATTATGACGTCATAACTAATCTCCCCTATTCTGGAATGCAAATTTGATATTTTATCGTTTTATATTTAGTGATAATTTATCACGAGTGTTTTATGCTCCGATAAATTTTTATCAACGGCTTTTCTTGTGATAATTTTTAAATCAAAATTTAATAACGTGAATACGTGATTCAATTTTTGTAATTAATTATAACAAATTAAATTGTAACAATTATAAATCAAAAATGGACGAAATTATGCATGCTATTGCCATATTAGAAAATGTCGAATTCCAAGAAAATGCACAAAATAGGAGAAAATTTTATAAGAGACAGGATGCATTTTCATTGTCTGATAAAGATTTCGTTAGAAACTTTAGACTGTCTAAAATATTAGTAAATCAACTAATTACTATGGTAACTCCATTTATGACAGAACCAAGTCGTTCTTCAGCACTTGATATAACAACAAAAGTAAGTTGTGAACCAAATTATTTCTTGTATTTATACATATATTATATAGTAATTTTATGAAAATGAGAGAGGTTACAAAAATAAGCACAGCATTCATATAATTAGATATATTGGATTTAGATATATGTACAATTAATGCCTTTTAATATTTAGGTACTTGTGTCTTTAAATTTTTTCGCAACTGGAAGTTACCAGCTACCAATGGGAAATGGTATGTTTTCAACAATTTCACAGTCTTCTGTTTCCAGAGCACTCGATGAAGTTGTGAATGCATTAAACGTTCCAGATATTTTTCATACCTGGGTAAAATATCCCTCAAACATTCATGAACTTCGTATACTCAGAGAAGAGTAAGAATCACATAAAATAATTTTTGTTATTATATTGCTTAGCTTAGGTTTAGGTATACATTACCATTTTACACTTTTTAGTTAATAGTATTTTTAGTCAT